>OMKY01087799.1:0-21011 GCA_900302395.1 Bregmaceros cantori | reverse complement strand
TTGCATGTTCTCCCCGTGTCTGTGTGGGTTTCCTCCGGGCACTCCGGTTTCCCCCACCACCAAAAACATATTCCAATTAACCTGCTCCAGTCAGTGCCCCTGGCCAAGGTACTGGCTCAGAACTGGAGTTGGCCCCCGGGCGCTGCACCGCGGCTGCCCACCGCTCCTCAGGGATGGGTTAAATGCGGAGGATGAATTTCACTGTACATGGATGTATGTGTGACAAAATAAAGTATCTTATCCTATCTTGCAGATTGTGCACTAACATTCAAATTTAAGCATTAGCGTAGAAGAGGCTAGTCTTCGTTCTAGCTTATAGCAATGCTGTTGTTTTTTTCAAGCTTACTTATTATCTTTATTATATTGTTTATGTTAGTGTGGGGCTTAATTGTGTTCAGCATCCCTTTCATTCAGATTGGGCAGAGACATGGCACTGAGAAAGGTGACTGGCATTGGGAGTATGAATCACCTTTGTATGGAGGACGGGCCAAGCAATGACAAGATGTATTGCTGATGAGTGCAGATTAATCAATTATAAAGTTAGTTGACAATTCAATTATGATCAATTAATGGGGCTCTGGAGTATTTGACATGTCAAATAGTCCAAACTACACACAGAAGTCCCGGAATGTAAATGCTTGGTAAGTTATTCCACACCCTGTTCATGCCATTTACTCTAATGACAGGCAGACATTCAAGGGAAGAAAGACAACAGTGAAAAGTGTGTAAAGACACATAGCTTACCATTGGTCCCTCGTATAATGAGATTTTGTTTTGTTAAACTTAACGCATTCCTGGCACAGCTCCAAACGGACTTAACTCGACGCATAAAAGTATCGCTATGGCAACAGCTTTTTAGGAACGGCAATGTGTCCAGTGAATCGTTGTATTGACATTATATTGACTGAGATGGGATCACTAGATGAGACCAGGGGTTGGTCCTTGCTTTAAGCCTGGTTAATGCATACATTTGCAATACTATGTTTTTGTATTTCAAAGTGTGACACATTTAGATCAGAACACTGACCTGTAATATCTCTGACAATCTATTGATCTCGCGTTGGCAAAACTCTGAACCAAATATTTGACATGCGGTTTTCTGCTGCCGTTGTTTGCACACATGAGTGGGTGTGGAGGGTTTCACTTCGTGGAAAACGGTCGCCTGCCTCGGTCTACATTATTTACAAAAGCAAACAGAGGCGGCACGCGGTGGCAGAGTGGTTATAGAGCGCATCCCCCGGACCATAGGTCAAGCAGCACTGCGGGTTCTTTTCTGCATTGTCTTCCCCCGACTCTTCATCACAACGATTAACCATTTAATTGTCTGATCCTTGCTCTCCTCAAACGTGTTTAATATATGTTGTTCCAAATGTTTGTCACCGAGGGTCCAAATTCCGAGATTGAGTGAATCACAAACCTCACAATCATTGTTCACTGGAATTATTTACTTCCGCAAACACTAAATAACTATTTTTTGGATAGAACTATCGCTAGCACTGTTCAATGTGACATGTTATTTCTCTGGCAGTAAGTGGAAGATAAGCCTCCTGCCTGTAATTGCTGATTGAGAATCACATGATGGTTGTGTCATCTGGCCGCGAAGCGCATCCGCTTCAAACAGGCGTGTCTCCTCAAACATACGTGCGTCATTGCGCATACAATAATGTTTTGCCTGTGACCTGATTATGAGTGGATTTCCGTGACAGTAGGCTGCTTGACTGCAGGTAGGGGTCGGGTCCAATTACATAATAATCACTATGCCTGAGGTTTGACCACAATCATTTGTGTGTGACATAGCTCATTGCATTCATTGCAATCGAAATCTAAATAGTCTGCTCTGAACAATGTTCAATCCTCAAATCAAAGTTGATCACGATCTCATGAGTTTGAGGACACATCACAGTCTCATCATCTTTTCACAATCTTGGAAAGAAATCTGCAAGGATCATTGTAACCCTACATGGAATACCTGATAGAATTGAAAAAGAAAGAGAGAGAGAGACAGAGAGAGAGACAGGGTGAGAGACGGAGAGAGAGAGAGATGTAAAGACAGAGAGAGAGAGAGATGGAAAATAGAGGAAGAGACAGGCAGGCAGACAGAGGCTGTGTGAATTTGCAAGGGGAACAGAGCACTGAACGCGCTTGACTCTCACAGACTTGGAACAGTTTAACTGGAACAATGACAAATCACTGATCGCGGTCTCTTGAAAAATCTTGCGAATCTTGTATGTTTAAATGATAGAATACGGCCATGGATATGCAATGCCTTAAAGCAAGCCGTTCGCTCTTTGATAGAACAGCCCCCGTTTACAGCAATTGGTATGTTATGGGGCCATAGAAATATACCAGATTAATTCACTTTAAATTTAGATTGTCATTTACACAATCTATTCACAACGGAAGATTGTGATTGCCTTGAATCATGTGACAGTCTAAGATTGTCAGATCAAACACCCATAGTTTCTTTGATGACTGATGCACTATGTCGTGTGCCAGTTACCAGGAAAAGTCTATGTGTCATTGGCAATGGCAATAAACCTGTCATTGTGTGGATACTGAGATAGCAGCATTTTGGAGAAATACCATAGACTGTTTATAAAGTAGACGCAGCGTGCGTGAGGTCATCCTATTGCTTTCATCCTAGCCGGGTTGAAGCCTCTGACCGCGCGCTGCCATTGCTGAAAGTACCCATATATCCGGAGACAAGGAGAGGTAGAGGGAGCTATACGCTATGTGAGAGAGAGACACCCCAGACGCGACTTCTTCCGGTGGTACTGTCCACTAGGGGTGCCAACGGCAGTCGGAATGAGTGGGATCCTATGGGAGCTGAAATAAAAAATATTAACGCCAAATCTGACGCGTTTGTGAAATTATGACCCCGCTCACACATTGAACCGTTAATTAACCCGACAATATACATTAAAACATCAATTATAAACGATCTTTAAATAGGTTAAAACAGGCTGCTAAGATTGGAACATTTGTATTGGAAACTATCATAGGGCGCGATTTCCGGAGACGAGGCTCCCCCCCATACCAACCCGGAAGTAGGCATGGACATCAAAACGAACGCGGTGTCCATTTTTATATACTGTCTATGAGAAATACCTACCGACCAATTACCGAAACCCCACCAAACGTAAAAATGTGTGGTGGATGTTTGTGGTGCACGGCTAGCAGCAGCAGCAGCCGTGCAGCATAGCATAAGCACCCGTGGTCCGAGGAACACCGCCGTGCAGCGCAGACATGGTACAAACTCAGACGCGGGCGGATGGAAAGGGGGTTGAGAGCAGCAGATAGTGGACGGAGGACGATCCCCGGACAACACCCGTAACCAACGAACGCGGAGCCCCCGGCTCGTTCTCCGCTGCCGCCCCCCGAACGAGCTGACCACAACACGGCCACACCAATGCGGCACCTACTTACAACACGCAAGCTATAGCAGTGAAAATTATACTTGAAAACTATATTTCATTTCATTTAATAAATAAACCACGCATCTATCTAATGGCATGTTGCCCCCTACTGCCCAAATGATGCATCGTACAGGCGCACAGACAGTAAATGACAAACGCCGCATGCAGCGTGAGTCCCTGTCTTCCGGAGGTGGTATCGGTTCATGGTATCGGTTAATGTTGGACGAGTACGAGTAGAGTACTCAAGGTTGGTATCGGGGCCGATGCCCCATCCCTAAAAAGCATTCATTATAGAGGCTTTTAGGGTATGGGTGGACTCCAGGTAGGTTCCTCAAGGTCTTCCCCCCCCAACCCAGCCTATGCTGCAACCCCTGACTGTCCCTGTACATACACTGTCCCTGTGAATAGACTGTCCTTGTGAATAGACTGTCCCTTTGAATAGACTGCCCCGGATTGACTGACCTGCTCTTAAGACTGTTGTATTGCACGCAATACAACATGCAACGACTAATACAGAATGCAACGACTATTTTGCATGCCCTTGAGTTCCTTTGTTCTTTGCAACAGTCAGTAGTTACCAAGAAAAATTACTTGTCTGTGAATGTTGTTGACAATGGCAATTGAACCGATTCTGACTAGCAGCATCCGTGTCACCTGTGTTAACAGGCCTCAGGGCTGGTGTGTGTTGTGGAACACTGCAAATTTGTGTTAATTTGTGTCAGGTGCTACGAGGTCTGGGATGCAAAATGATCTACACACTGTTGGTAAAATAAGAAAAAACATCTTTGTGACATCAAAGTTCAGTGAAAATCCTACGTACCCATGAGAATGTTTGCTGTCCACCAGTACACTAAAACCGTTGTGTTTCTTCATTTTCTAATGGGAAATGAATGCCCTATCACTTCTGATGATTGGGTTAATTGCATGGATGGACAAAGTTCACCAAAATTATCTTTCTGATTAAATAGTATAATTGAATCCTATGAATATGGTCAAATGTCGAAAAAAAAGCCTTGCAGGAAAACACAAGATATATTACAAGGGCTCCAACTCTTTACCCCCAGTGTGCATGCCCCATGGGTCAAAGGAACAAGATACCCCCTACGACATCTCCATCTTATTTTACGTCTCTTAAGAACCACTTAGTGATGTGAAGGCTTCTCCCATACTCTCATCAAATGAGAATTCTGGGCACCAAAAGTGACACATAAGGCGTGTTTCCAATGCATAGTTACAGCCCTACTCGACTCGGTTGTGTTGCCTTTCTACCGTCCCCACTGCCTCCTCACGAGCCATGAGGCACCGCCGCATCGGCCTCTCCATCCACACCTCCAATGGCTTTCCAGAGCTCCGTAGCCTGCCCCACGAGAATCTCTGTCATTGATCATACTGGATGCTAACAGATGAGGGACTAAAATAGTACCTTTTTTACGTGGTACGATGCTAGTGGTTTGAAATGGGGTGGACTAGATTAGAACTAAATCGAGCCATTGGAAAAAGGCCAATGAATTCTCTACTCTGTAGAGCACTAAAAGCCTGTTGGGACGCGGCCAGTGTCATGACTTGTGGGAACCCTGCTGCCCCCACACCCATCCTTCTTGGGCCTCAGGGTGGATACTCGATCCACACGCCTGCCATTATAGTCGTACATCAATCATTTCTGCCACTCTCCTGTCATAGTTCACTTTCTCCGCTTGGAGCAGAATGTGCACCAACATGGGTCAGCTTCCTCCAGAGTTTCCGGTCCAGTGTAATTCTGTTGAGGGTTGGTAGGTCAAGTCCTGACCATTTGTAGACGTTGTCGCGCCTTCTTTTGGGTTGTCTTCCTCTGCTTTTCTTGCCGGCCACTAGTCCTTCAAGGCAGAGTTTTGTCAGTCCTGTTTGGGACCACTCTCCTGTGCTACCCATCTAACATTGCTGTTGCTCCCCATTTCTTAGAGGGCTAAAGTAAAGTAACTTGCCTTACATATTGACTAGTGTTGCATTCCATTTGGGAAGTAAGTAGTGTTCCATTACAATGGTGTTTAATTACAAAATTAAACTCTACACCTATTTTGGAACAACTATGTGTGTGTGTGTGTGTGTGTGCGGGGAGGGGGGGGGATATATGTATACGATATTTATTTAATTTTAAACCAGCAGTTTATCTTTAAATGTGTTTACTACATTTCACTACTTATACTTGATTTAATTGAGTTTTTATTCATTTTATGTGAGTAAATATTTTGTTGCTTCTGCCTGCCTGTGCCTCCCCTCTCTCCTTCCATGCCCCTTCCCTCCCACAGAGGGAGAGGGAAGTCTTCCTGGTAGAATTGGCTCCCGGGGACGAAGGCAACCGTCTTGTGTGTCTCCCTGTGGCTGGCAGCGAGGACGAGCCAGTGGCTGGGGTCCACGCTACCATGCGTCAGTGCCTGGGCCTACTGCAGCATCTGCTGCAGCGTGAGGAGGAGTTGTTCGGGGTGTTGGAGGGCGACTTTGAGATTCTGCGCGGCACTGTGCACGGCCGCCTCAAGATGCTGCTCATAACGACCGGCAAGCTGCTAGGGGGTGACGACGAGGTGGACACTGGGCCCCTAGCACCCTGCCTCCAGGTAGGTCAAGCACATGTTTTGCCTTGTTTAGATATTTGAATGTGAAATCCGGTCGCACACATCCTATGAACCTATGTACACATGTCTTCGTATGTGTGTGTGTGTGTGTGTGTGCACTCATGGTGTACGTCAAACGGTGTTTCGGATACAGCCAGGTCAATAGATCAGTAGAGATGTGATGAGAGGGACAGAGAAATGCAACTCAACCTAACACTACACTCTGCACAAGGAGCGCACCCCCCAGTGCGCCAAGCGTGCGGACAGGGGACCCACACACCCTTCCGTCCAATCGTGCAACGCATCGATTCCACATCCAGGCAGCAAGCAAGCATTATTGGATGTCCATCTTATTTCTTTTAAATCATACTGTAGCAAGGACTGCCAGTAGTGGTAGCACTCACATGGAATACAAGTTAAATTTGTATTTATCCAAGCATAGTGATGGTCGGTATGGTATCGACCGATATTGCACGGCCAGGTATCGTATCGGTGCAACACCATTACACCAGTGTAAAACTCTTTCTTACCCTTTCGCTGAGGGTCTATTTTTAAAAAAGAGCAAAAACTGGTCATCTCTTTTTTTCTCTTTTTTTTTTCTAGCTATCTTGACATATTTATACTGGCTTATCCCAATATAGAAGAAAAAGATTTTAAAAATCAACTCTTCAAAGTCTTGTATTATTATTGCTGACTTGCATGAATGTCTACTATTGTAGACATTACTCGGAAGCCTTGGCTTCTGGAAAAATGCTGTGAATCTTGAATGATTGTGTAGGACGTTGGGAACCTCCCTACCCAGCACCTGGTGTATTAATGACGCAGCCTGTTTTTCTGTACCAGAGCTGGGAAATGAGATGATGCCCTTCACCGTATTAATCATTTGTGAGTAATTATGTGAACTATTCACCTATTTGGCTGGATCTGCACTCTGTAGGGTTGCAAAGGGGTCACTTTAGAATACCATATTTGGAAAAAAAATTTAATCCAATGAGTTATAACAAATTATTTGCTTAACTGCAGAGTGCAGAAAGTTAGTCAGGGCCTGAAACCACCCGGAATAAAAATTTTAAATTGCATATAAGTACATAATTTGTTAGTTGATTAAATTATGATTTACACAATCAATCAAGTAATGGAGAATTACATTTGGTTTGCTTAATGTAATTTTACTTAATAGTTGTGGCTGTCTGCTGTCTGGCGACGCAGACAGCACTGGAGACCCCTCAAAGCCTTTGTAATGAAGAAATATTGTAGTTTTCACAACCTTTCTAACCCTTTCTACACAATTAGTTCTTAACAATATGTTCAAAAAGAATCACCCAGTAAAGAAATCCAAGATCCTCTCCGGTCGTTTTCCTGTTTAATTTGTCCTTCCTGTAGCTTCTCTAGCTGTAGTTTGTTGAATACAATTTGAGTTACAGACAACAAACTAGAAGCACCCAGAGAGTGCAAACATGTGCCAAGGCCACGGAGTCACTGATGCCAAAATATTGCTCTTATGTTACTTATAGTTTACAGAAATTTACCCAAATTTAATCACTTGTCACCAGTGGTACGCAAGCACGCCGTTAGTGGTACGCGGGATTATAGTGATAAAAATACATATTTTCACGATCTGCCGGAGGTGGAGCGCAAACCCGGGTCTCCAGCTTGGCAGACCATAGGGCTAACCACTACAGTATCTAAGCTGTGTTAGTACCGCAGTAGAGTCGAGGCACCTGCTGCGTGTTGCTGCAGTTTGTGCTCATAACAGTTGTTAAACTAGACGCTATTATGTTATGTTACTTCTAGGCTACAGAAATGCACCAAAATTCAATCACTTATTACAAAATGTTAACGCTGACCAACAATTGCAAGAGATTAATATTATTAACTTTAAATCCAGTCAAATTTGGTTCTTAACCAACAAATGTACAATTAACTTTTTAAATTACAATTTATACCGTAATATTCAGATTTCTGCAATGTTTTTCTTCTTTTTTAACCTGTTTTCCATTTGCTATGGCCATTTAATATTTCATATTTTCCAAATATGATGTATTATTATCAAATTTGGACCAATTGGGGTAATGTCAGCACAAAACTGGCGAAATGACAATGATTCAATTTCTTGCCGATATCGATAATTACATTAGTTGCCGATTTAATTCTGTAATCGATTATTCTTTGATTAATCAACTAATCGTTGCAGCCCTACCGTGTACAACTTTTTCAGTTATCCTGCTGACAGACAAACCAACGCGACTGAAAACATAACCTGCTCGGCGCAGGTAATTAGGATAATGCAGTGGCTGGAAAGTTTAAGATAAAATGAACTCTGTTGAAAGCTCAACTGGCTGCAGTGCCACATGTCTTTTAGTTTCACACACGAGTCAATGTAACTCTGTGTTTGTTTAACCAACACTAACTGCTTCACTACCAATTTGCACAGTAAACTCTGTATACTGCGAGGCATGTAAATACCGCGACACCAGACCGCGACGCACATTCTTTTGCAGTGTTCGCATTGCAACCACCAGAGGGCTAAAGTGTGCTGTCCATCACCGTCCAATGCGGTGCATGGGCATTTAAAATGAAAAAATATGACTGAAAGTTGGATAAATCTGATTCTGTTATAATTTTTTACATTATTTGTGGATATATATATCCACACTTTATATAAATTGTATTCAAGGCTACCTGCTTTCCAAGAGTGCTTTGTGGCAAGCATAGCCTGTGTTGTGGAATTGTATACATTTTAAACCCCAAAAGCATGCATCGATTGGCCGTGAGGTGGACGACTTTGGATTGGCTGTTCTGATGGTCATGTGTGCGATACGCTACAACATTGCTTGTTTTTAGCCCTAAAGCTAGGGGCTCGTTCAGAAAATCTAATTGGTCGCCCCACTGAACAGGAGTTGGAGGGCGAGATGCAGGCGTGGGCACTGAAGATGTGGACTTTCCGGGTGCTGCAGGAGCTCATTCACTGGACAGACCATGCTTCTTCAACACTGCACACGGTGCACACCCAAACCCTCCAGGAAGGTGCTGCATCAGAAGACTAAACACCATCAGCCTGCTATGCCAGCTTGGCAGAGTGGGCCTAAGAAAGTTACACGGTGAAGAAGAAGATGTTGCCGTCAAAAACAACCAGTGCTCCACTTTATGGCTGTAGGTGGCAATCCTGTCATTGCCATTTCCAGGGTGAAGACACACCCACACACATACACACAGGTTTGGAAAGGGGTTACTTTTGGATTACATGTTGAAGCAAAGCATTTTGAACAAATGTTTGCTATAAAGTGCAGCTGTCCAAGTCATAGTATAGCCTGAGGGGGATTTTAGGGGGGTGAGACATTGTGTTGAAATGCTGCATTTTATAGCAAATCCTGGTGATAAAAGCAAATTAAGGACACTTTAAAAAGCCGATATTTACTCAGTTTTGATCGAACAATGACATGGTTGAACAACTCGAGAGAGGTGTCTCGGACTGTTTTCAAATGAACCATAGTATGGTTCAATTGCACTGAGAACCTTAACCTTAAGTTTTCCTGTATACATAGGTAGGGCTATGTACTGCACAGTGCACACACAAATGTTTAATTCGCGCCAATATCACGTTACTTAAGATATTATCTACCGAGGTCTGACTTGAAGGCGATTCTGTTGAAGGTTGTCATCATCATCCTTGTCTTCTTCTAAGAAGGCAATTCTCTCTTGCCTCCTCACAGCGCATCTGCTTTGGAAGAGGTGAAAGAACTTACAGGCGTATTTTCAGCCCGTAACTTGAATAGGCATGCGCTCTCTAACTGCGTCAAATTCTAACCAATTATGACAACCTGCGCAAGTACATTTCCACTGTACACAACCCTAGTTTCTTCTTTTTTTACTGTCCATTCGTCATGCTTGCACTGTGGAACCAAACCTAACTAATAAACAAACTAAACATATCAATTTAATTTTGATTCAGACCAGAGAAAGGGAATTTCCTTCAGAATGTCAACTAAAAGGAACAATGGGTGATTTTTTTTTCATTGTTCATTACTTATTGCAATGTTGACATTTATAAGTACTGGTGCAAACAGTGACACACAAGGAGCAAGATTATCAGCCTTGAAATAATCGGCGGTAAATATTATTTCAAATTAATATAATTTTGATTAATATATAGCTGTTCTTATTATTACTGTCATTGGACTAGCAGAATACAAAAAAAACATTCTAAGGTTAGGGAACATTTCATGCATTGTCCCTTACTGCTCTCTTAACAACACTAATATTTCAATCGTGTAGCTAGTTCAATGGTTTTAATATATTTGAAAAAATAAGGGTATTAATGTATTGATTGTCCAGCCTTAGTTACAGCTCTACCCAACTCAACTCACTGCCTCCTCGCTGCGCCACACCGCCCAGTGAGGAGGCACGTGGGTGACGAGCAATCATTGCCCGGCATCACCGATGGAACTGCGTAGTACATCTTGGAACCTGTACAGAGCTGGTACTATACTACCTGGTTATGTGGTACCATGATAACCCGGATGGGGTAGGTGGGACTAAATCAAGCCAGTGGAAAAGGGCCAATAATGAGAGGTAAGCGCCGATTTAGTTGACCATGGGGGTTCCCGCCAACATTAAATGTGAATGGGACAAGATTGTACGAGCCCTTGTATGATTGAATGAGACCGTTTCTCTCATATCGCAGTGTAAACCATTGTATTAAAGTGGGCATGACGTGCAAAAATCACTCTTTCAATGCCAGACATCAGGAAATGTGCACTGATCTCTGACCCACAAAACATTCTCTAAAAAGTATGTTATACAAATGAACAGTTGTTAAACATTTCTTTCAGTGCTAACAATGTTCATGTCAGAAAAATGTCACTGGTGATTAAAGGTACACAGTCAACGGAAGATTTTTTTGGTGGGGGTGAAATATGAAAAAATCTTTTTTTTGTATTGTTTGTGTGTATATTTACATCTTTGGCACTGAAAGAGCTTTTAATGTTATTTTTTCCACGTTACAGGAGAAGGAGAAAACTTTAAATTTCACTGATTTGATTTCATGTCTCATAGATTTGTGTGTGTGTGTGGGGGGGGGGCAGTTTCTTTTCTTTTATTTATTATTTTTTGTTTTTGTTTGTTTTTCGGGACCAAGGAATGTCAGAAAAATTGTGAATCTTTGTTGCTCAGTCTCTCCTGAATTTGATGAATAACTGATGAAAAGTGAATCGAGTGTACTGCTAGCTTTGCCACATATTTTGTGTCGATAGCAAGTAGCTTTAACCGTGGTTTATTTCAAATCCTTTTTTTTTTCAAGTATTTATATTCTGTGCTCACAGATAGTGGGAATTGTTTTAGGTTGCTATTTTTCCAATACTCTGATGTTAAATATTTAGTGGACTTTGTGTGTGCGTGTGTGTGTTTTTTAACTGAAGAGGACTTTCTCTTAGCAATGTCCTGACTAGCTGCTAGTTTAGCCAAAATTAATCCCGGTATACTGTGACTGAAGTGCATCTTATCCTGTATATGCAAATATACCCTGTTGTGTGCGTGTGTGTGCGCGTGTGTCTATTTAAAACTATGTGCTTCATGTACATTTGTAGGAGCGTCTGTGCATCTGTGTGTGTGTGCATTTGTTAATGCACAGCTATGTGTGTGTGGTACTTGGCATTCTAATGGATTGATTTTGAAGAAAATGCTGCTGTTTGTCTCTATAACTGTACTGCACCATTCTCCACGACCCATAGCTAGTAAATGATGTGTACAGACCATGGGGGCATTACATTGAAATATTTGTTCTTATATGAAAGACTGCAGTTTTAGCAACTGGTTTCCGCAAGTTTGTGGTTGCTTTAATGAAAAATTGATAATTAACTGGGCATAATAGTTTATATCAAAATGCCACTGCATAAATTAATGGAATGAGTATGTAAGCGTAACTTATTTAAATGCTGTACCAAATTAATTGTGTTTTTAAAAGAATGTTGATCCATTTAAATATTTGGGGTATTTTTTTTAGCGGAAAACTAAAATGTAATCTTTTCAATAATCTGCTACAAATTGTCTATTGAAGTGGCACCAGTCAGTGAAAGCTGTTATTGTGACCGTGTAAGCATGGGTGAGACCTCTTGGTTCACTTTGAAACAAGAGGTTTTTTATTCATACATTTTAGGGAAATGTTTCCTCGTCACAGTTCACAGCCTTGGTTTTCCATTTTCCAATCTTGATGTCCTCGAAAAGGCAACATTGCTATCTGGTGTTTTCAGTGTATCTCAGCTTACAGTGATCCATTATTACTAATTTCACCAGAAGTCACTTTTTAACTTATGTTTTAAGGTATAGAGAGTATTGGATGCATTCTTTTTATTTATCTCCAGGTGGAAATTTCTTTGTCGGCTCAAAAGATATAGAAAAGAAAAATACTGAAATTAAATGCATTACACTAATACTGCTAATAATAATAGTAGTAGTAATAATAATAATAATAATAATAATAATAATAATAAAAACATTGTCACAAATGCTTCATCTCTATGCATTGATTTGACAATTTCCCTTTTTAATCTCTTCAACATTACAGCAAAGGCCTGTTGGTTCAGTGCAGCCACACACAGATAGTAATTGTCTTTCATATAACAATGGATATATTTTACAAGATGACAATGCATCTCATTGATCATTCTGCTGTCCCTCTGCCATAATGGTGCTGGAGATCTAAAGGCACTATGATCTTGACTTGCCCCGCTGCGGTATTTTAACTCTTTTATTGCCAACCAAACTAGTAAATGAGTAAGGAGCAACCAAATGTCAAAGGGGAAGACTGGAAGCATGCAATTTCTGGAACATAGGCAACAATACACAACCACGTTGAAATTTATTGATGCCTTAAGCACCAAATATGTTTCTTTACAGGACATGCCGATGTATATATGCAGTGTTGGAGAGATTACTTTTTAAAAGTAATCAGTTCTACGTAAAAAAAATTGTACACCAGTAACATAAGCCCCACTTTTGAATTACTTTTAAATATAGCTCTAATACAATCAAGTCAACAATTGCATGCATATCAATATGATTTTAATGTATTAATTGATTTGTTACCAAATGGTGCACTACAAATCTCACTCAAAAGAGTGGGTGTGGTCTCTTGTTAAATGGAGTCTGATGTGTACTCATTAGCCCCGTTTACATGGTCCCAAAAAGCCTAAATATAATCCGCTTATAGGTGGATCCGCTTCAAGTGGATCGGAATACATTTTGATACATAATACATTTATGCCGGTCAGCAATCCGCGCACCGATATCACTCGCGGACTTGTCGGGTCCGTGACGTGCAACTTTGAGGCCGGACACATTAGCTCTCCACTTTTACACGGCAACCGCCCTCCCATCCACGGCGCACCACCCGGGGCCCGGGCTGAAGCCCGGTCCACGACCGAGGTCAAGGGGCACGTGTGCGCAGCGCTCGACTCCGGTGGCACTCCCGCCGCCACAACTAAGCGTTCAGTTTATTCCAATCCAAAATGCTCCCTATGTATAATACGATGTAAACATGGCATAAATATGGATCCGATTGGTATGTGTCCATGTATACAGGTGAAGCCGATTATATTTGATCCGCCTAAATTTATTCAGATCCAAATAAGTGTCCATGTAAACGTGGCTATTGATAGGTTACATCATGAACCTCGATTTGAATTTCATGAAGTATAATATTTTACTACTATTTGGCACTGAAAGAGTCAACAACCGAATGGTAGATGGCCATTAAATACTGCCTTGGGCTGTTGAACTTCCATCACACTGCACCAAACTTGCCAGGACTGTGAGCTTGTCATAACTGACTGATTTTATTTGTATTTTTTTATTACTCATTATTTAAAGAATGGTCGAATAATGTGCTGTGAACCCACCTCTTGAACGTAACAACACTAACAGTAGATTTGATGTTTCAGGAATCACTATATTAAAAAAATTGAGCCTTGTGTGTTGTGCCGCATCTTTTTGTTTGTGTGTGTTTGAGAGATAGACAGTGAGAGATGATGGGGATGATGGACATTTTTATGGTTTTTCTGTGATGTCCTGTGGGAATATACATGTGTGTGTATAACCTCTCTCTTATGTAGTTGGCCACATTTTCATATTAGAGGTCAACACATTTGCTTAGTAAAAATGCCATATTTGGCAGTGAATGGGTGAATTTGGATGCAATAATTATAATGCTCATCAAGTGAATGGTCTTAGTTTAGTTTTGAATAACATTAAAGTGAAAGGCCACCAGACAAATTACAGAGGGCTTGCGTTAAGATGTGAGTGTTATTCAGTCACTTGTTGGACTTGTCTAGCAAGTACGAATGAAGACATTGAAGACGTTTCTTACTAGGTCATCATCAGGCTGCTAAGTCATTGACTATGATTTGACGAGAATGTTGATGGATTATGAATTGCTGCCACACAAGCGTATTGCTTTTCCCCCGGGAGGGCTGCGGGAATTTAACGGCTCTCCTTTTTACTTCTACTTAAAGCAGCAAATATTGTATAGCTCAGCAGACATTTGGTGTGTCATTCTCTCCAGGATGCGGGGGAAATAAACAGTTAACCATTATTTATTTCTAACATACTTTGTGATTCCAAGAGTAGACTAATATAGCTTGATATACACTTACAGCCTGTTTTGCCTTAATTATAAGGCTGCCTTAGGTAGATTTGGTTTGTTTTTATTTTATGTGCCAATGTTTCTTTGAACAGTATGGGTTCCTGACACCTGTTGCAGGGACACGTCAACCCTTATCCAAGATGGCAAACATTTGGCATGTGGCTGCTTGTGCCTGATATGTAGTATATAATTCATCATCACATTTCATTATGTAGTCTATAATTCATCATCACATTTCATTGCAAGCTTGTAGCAGATTGTGCTTTCTACTGGCTAATGTTATTTGCACCGAATTACTTCCAACCGAGTTGGAAGTAATTATTTCCAACCAATGCTACCAACCAATGCAACCCAGGACAATAACTACAGACTTTAATGAAAACACAATACTAAGAATAGAAATACAATTCTTTTTCAAGAATAATAGCAATCCTAGAAACTAGTTGCTAACCACAACAGTACAATGTGAGATTAGCTGAATTTGTACCGAAGCACGAGGCGCAGCAGAGCGACGTGAATAATAACCCATGCATCTTTATGTGTTTCTGTCTCCCTGTCACATCTGCATTTTTAAAGTGTTACACATCTAGCTATATTTCAGGTATATTTTCGAATTGTTTGTTAATTATAATCACATATTGAAGTGGCAATATTGTATAAACACAATTATGTAAGAGGGCCTTGAACCGGTTCAAGGAATGAAAACCGGGAACTTTTTCTATTCTCCAGAGAACTGAAACAAAACTGGAAACGTTATTATTTTATAATGTTGTGGAACAGGAATACTTAATGTTTCAGAATCAGCAAAGTCTTGCCAACAATGTTCAAGAATCAGTGTCAAAGTTGAAGTTGTACAAGAGCTGGATATTTTTGACATGACACCCACCCTAAATACTGCTTAAAGTCGACCATGGAATTCAGGCAAAAGAACATGTACAATGCTGCAATCATTCTGGATGGTTCTGATGGACCTGAACATTATTGAAACGCACTGGAATGATTTAAAGCTGACTGTCCAGTGTCTATGATTGGAAATAATCAAATCTGACTGTATTGTTTTGTAAAGAAAATGCCTTTAACCAGAGACCCTCATTGGGAGCTGTAGGAAGTGTTTAGAGGCTGTTATTTCTGCAAAAGGAGGATCTGCTAAATGTTGATATAATTTCCATGTTGGGGTGCTCAAATGTATGAACCTGCCTTGCATACTTTGGTTTAAGAACTGCACACCACTTCAGCATATATGGACAGGTCAGAATACATTTGAGCTGGTCACTCATGACAGAGGGCACAGGGGGCAAATAGTCCATTCCCAAGACGGACATTTCCTAGGGAAATATATGTTTATGATTTTTCTATTCTAAAAATATTTTGGCATCTTTTTCATTGGCATTTTTATGAGACTTCTGTAGATGAATTGTCATAATTTTATAATACAAATTCACATGCAGGAGTCACAAAATGATGCAACAAATTATTTTTTGTTGCATTTCGTGCTCAAAGTATCAGATTTTTTCCAAGGCATACTTCTGCTTTATCTGAAGCATATGCAGCAGTGGCTTACTCTTCAAAATATTCACAGGGACACAAGAATTAATTTTGTCAACCTGAAATGTAGTCAATTTTGGTCCACGTTAGCAAACAGATATACTACATATCATAGATATACACTAGTCATATTTTTTAACAATAATGTTGAAAATGTTCTATCATATTTTGGATTTTCTGAAATTATCAAGACATATCAAATTTGTGGAGAACTGTAGGTGGTGGTGTCATCAAACAACTGCTGACAATAAAAATGATTCAACTCCTTGGCGAT
Source organism: Bregmaceros cantori (assembly GCA_900302395.1). Lineage (NCBI taxonomy): Eukaryota > Metazoa > Chordata > Actinopteri > Gadiformes > Bregmacerotidae > Bregmaceros > Bregmaceros cantori. The sequence goes on along the minus strand of OMKY01087799.1, from coordinate 4,550 downwards.
TAATCGATTGCAACATTAGTTGTCGATTCATTTCATAATCGATTAGTCATCGATTAATCGTTGCACATCTAGAAGTGAATAATCTTAACCTCATGTGACCAGTGGCGTGTTACGTTACGCACGTGTGGGTGGAGGGTCCTCAGCATCCGTGTGGTTTCCACGCATGTGTACAACAGTGTAAGGCAGGCAACATACATGTTTCCAACCGTGCACACTGCACAGCGTCTATAGCATACACGCACTGAAGCAAGCCCGACGCGCACGTAACGCACCCCCCCCCATTTTGTGTGCACGCGTATGAACACGCGCTTTCTGCGTGCGTGTGAATGCGCACGCGCCGTGTGTGTACGCGCGCGCCCAGCAGTGCGGGGAGCTGCTGGCGGAGGAAGCCGAGGAGGAGCAGCAGCAGCATGGCCGAGAACGTCCGCTCGCCGTTCGACTACCGCGAGCCGCCGACCCTCGACAGCGATGGAGACGGCAGCAAACCCCCACCGCCCCGCGGGTGAGACAGGCTGGATTTGTCCGTTGTCCTTTCTCCCGCCTTCTCCTCCCCTTTCTAGGCCCACCCGCCGAGTCAGCAGGGCCTCTCATCCCCTTTCTTAACAAACCCTCCCGTCGCCGGTGTAACGCACCCACTGGTAGCCGGGAGAGCGGAGGTTCCAGCCGGCCAGCGGAGGCCGTGAAGCTCGGGGCTACAGCGTTTGGGGGTGTTAAAGCCAGGTCGCGGGGGCAAGCTGGGGTTTGAACGGCAGTATTGTGTGGGCACATTGTTACTTTGGTTAAACGTTGATATGTTAGTCGTGTTATTGCAGTAATTTAACGTGTATTGTGTTTATGTAGCAGGCTATTGGAGCTAGCCGCGCTTCATATCGATGTGGTGTTCGTGAACGATTAAACCGTAGGAAGAGGAATCATATTATGTAGGGACAATTTAACATTTTATTTAAACACTGAAAGAACGAAACGCGGCGCGCACATTTTAAAAATAAAGATAACGTGTTTTTCGAGGTGTGTATTTCATTATTCTGGTGTTCTCTATGGGCCGCATAAATGAATAATTGACGCCAATGTCCCTGCCATCCACGTACACCCATTTGCAAGATATCCAGTAATTATCTGGTGACATGTCATGGCTGATCTCGTTTGGTGGATCGTCTTAGACGTACTGCCTAGTGTGTTGTCGATAACGTATCGTTAACGTTTTGTCTAACATTTCAGTTCAGTCGATTCATTGATGTTAAGTGGTTGGTCCATCGACAGACTTAAGCGCCAGAGACGCTGCGGTACTGGCTAACTTCGTTACCGTGGCGCGCTGATAGTTTACTCAGGTTTGCTAGTTTGGTTACCCGGTGGAACAACTATAGACTAGTACCACCCGAGTACGACGGATGGATGCGCAGAGTGACTTGACGCGGGCTTTTTGTGCGGCTGTAATGTTTTGTTGGCCTGTGAGTGCCATGTTTACACACTGAACAACAGTGGCATAAACGCAATGATATGGTTATAACTTGCGTTACGTCTGTTTGTTTTGGGCATTTGTTACAAAAGCAACTTGTATTAATCTGTTACTGTTTATGTAGTAACTTCATAGCGCAAGAGCGCACTCGGAGATCCAAGCAAAAGGGACAGCCCCACAAAACTAGAACGAAGTGGGCATCTATGTCCGTATACCCTTCATAGAAAGTACACGTGCCTTTTATATATGTTCCTTTTTAATTGTAAAATTGTACATATTTCTTGGTGTTGCAGTGTTTGACTACAAGACTGTTGATTTTACCACAAAAACATAATGTAGAGTATGTCTACAACGTGAATGAAATTGAGCCATAGATTAAATTGATTGATTAATAGATTGCAAACTGAAGTGTATTTTAGTATTTTTCAAAGAGCATCACAATGGCTAAGGAGAACGATATATTCTGTTTAACCTCTATAACGCTGTCAATAGTAGGTTCTTTCATTGTTTAACTCTGAGAAGACTGGCCCTAAAGCAGCCACTCGCATAGCCATTTTCCATGCTTCAAATAACCCTCGATAAAGCATATTAAATAAAGTCATAGCTATACACATTTTGGCTCCTTTTTTCCAAACTAACATATCTGTCACCCAAAAATTCTACGCCTGTTTAGTGAAGTTTTACAGAACATGAGACATTAAAAAAACATGGAAAAAAATTTCCCCATGTGAATTTCATAAAATCCTCTGTATGAAACGCTTTGAAGTTTTTAGATGAAAATCACCCTAGTTCAGCCTACATTTAAGTTCTAGTTTTTTATTAAATTCTAATAAAAAATCAGTACATAAAGGGATGGGTGGGCTACGAAGTTTCATCGAAGAATCATCGAGATATTAATTCCATTGGACTGGACTTGCTATGCTGAGCTGAGTTTTTTTTACATTCCCTCGTGTGTCCCAATGGCCGAATTCCTCTGCTACTTACGTCATTACTTCTTTTGTGACCTGAAAATGCTGGGCACTCGGCCGCCGTATCCCACAGCTACCACATGGACAGAGGCCACAGTGCTGATTGCAATCATGATAGAATTATGTCCGAACAGCACGACTACTATGTGTTTTGGTCTGACTGTCCCAAAGACTTCACGGTGGGTCAGACATAATGAATGCAATAGAGAGTTTGTGAGTTCCCAGTGTGTGTGTTCACATGTGAGTGTGAAGTGCCATTTTACATCATATTATATTAATAATAATAATTATGACTTTTATTTAGTTTTTTTTGCTAGCTAAATACATATCTGATATTGATCACCAACTGGCACACTTGACACGGGGCGCACGGTGGCAGAGTGGTTATAGACGAGCTTGAGTATTTCCGGTTAAATTTGTACTCTGAACGTCACTTCCGGTTCCATTTATTTTCCTGTGTCTTTGGCTATTTTTCAACATGTCTATTTGGTGGGAGCACACACCTACAGGGTTATTTAAAAAGGATGGTGGTAACTTGCGATGTGCTATTCCACACCCAGATGCTCTCGTGCAGATCTGGGACCCCCGAAAATGCATGATTTAATAATCAATGCAACCCGTTCCATTTTCCCATTCTTTTTGGAATTACTAGTCAGCCTATTGGTCCAGAAGAACATGTGACCACCTATTGATCTACACAAATTTGATACTACTTGATAATTTCTGAAAATCCAAAATATGATTAAAATTATTCACCATTATTGATAAAAATATGAATATGATGAAAACCATCAAGATTTTAACCTACAAACGAATTGTAATGATTTTGTGTAAGTTTTGTGTAAGTAATTAATTACATTTGTTTGCTAATGTGAACCAAAATTGACTACATTTCAAGTTGAGAAGATTCATTTCTGTGTCACTGTGAATATTTTTGAGATGTATTAATGTAAAAATATCAAACCTATTTAATTGACTAATCGCTTCAATAATCGACAACTAATCGACTGTTAAAGTAATCGTTGCAGCCCTAATGTAGTGACATGGCTTCCTCTGGGTGGTTGTATGCGCCTCGACCCCAAAAGATAAAAATGTTTTATCTTCTGCATCTTGGCATTTACGATGGCTAAAGGGAGTCAGCGGCCAACCACTAACTTTTAATATCGTTTGGTTAGCTACAGGGGCGCCAGGTCGTATAGGGATTAAACGAACAGTGAGAGGAAGAAGCGTATTAACCGGTGTTCTGTTCTCCCTACGTGTTAGACTTAAAAGTGTGTAACGCAGTTCAACAGACATAAGTAATTACATGGTAGCTATGATCTTATTACTTGCCAATAACAAATTGATATCGACAACCATCAGGGTTAATATTTACTACCAGTGGTAATCAATATTTACTGAGTAAATATGCTCAGTATAATCTGATACTTGCCATGCTTTTAATGTGCAAGTACTGGTTGTATAAGGTATATTACTCCATGGTTGTCAAGATACCAATTTATAATTACCAAGTAATAGTGTCAGGAGCCGCTCGTCCACGGGCGGAACCCAGGCGCCGGGTTCGTCCGCGGACCACACCAGCGCAGCTGGCGCGTATCGGTCTCGTCTTCGGAGCGGTTCCGTGATTGGCTCTCTCCCCCTTCATAAGGGGGCGTCGGGCGCCAGCCTAACGCAGCGTCCAAGTTCTACGTAGGTCAGTGCTAGGTAGACAAGTTTATGTGTTCAGCTAGTTAGTGTGTGTACCTGTGTCGTCTCCTGCTTACCAGATTAGCCTTTAGCCAGTTAGCCGTCTGGATAACCTGAGGCTGTCTACTACTGCAGGACCGATCCCTTCACCTCCGGATTGGGTCCGCTGATTACGAGCCTACAACCTGAGATGAGTACTCCTCACAAGACTCTTTATATTTAGTCTTTATTACCTGTGTCCAGAGACTTGCTTGCCTGTACACTGTTGTTTATTTTGTACCTTTTCGCACAAGTGTTTGTGCTGCAATTGTCCTATGTTTGCCATTTGATTTGCTGTATCAAACGGATGTCCTGGGTGGGCATCCAACCTTTCTTCTGAGTCCATCATTATCATTATTATTATTATTCATTCGCACTAGCTACACGAATCATAACACAGG
>OMKY01087789.1:0-13170 GCA_900302395.1 Bregmaceros cantori | reverse complement strand
TGTTTTCATGCTGATGAATAATAAATAAATAATAATCATTATAGGCTATAACGCTTGTTATTGGATAGTGCCATTGGTCATGTTTAGGCATACCCCCCCCTAAAAGCTAAATCTTGGCCTTTGATATCACTCTAATAGTCCTGGCAGTTTCGGCAAACAAGTTCTCTACTTGAAGAGTAAAACATCTTGAAGTGTAAAACACCCTTAATTGCACCACCATTAGGTTCCAATACACTCAGCATGCTCGGTAGACAAATGAGACATGATGAATAACAAGACTTAAAGTTCAACATCTCGTCATCAGAGTTTGTGAATGAGTTTCTCTAGAATTACATTTCTAGACACAGGAGTATTCATTAAAAAAAAAAAAATCAAGTATCCAATTCATTTTCAGACATGGTAATTCAACGACATTCCATTACAATCCTTAAAAATGTATACATTTATTGTTTTTATTTTACAAATTCGCCACATTAAAGGTAATAATTTTACAAAATTGAAATGATGACATAGATGCCATCATATACCTAGGTACTTCGCCGCACTTTGAACACTAGAAAATGTTGAACCCAGAAGTAACTGGAATCTCATTGGTGCATACACGGTCGTCTTAATTGTCGTGGTCGTTTAGTTCCACCTTTCGCCACTAGAGGACGGTGGCATCATACTCGACTCAACTCAAAAGAGGCACTAATGCCAATAAGATAAAAAGCAATCGGTGGTGACAAATAGAAATGTAGATAAAAATACAGATACATACAAATAAAATGCTTGGTCTAGGGGCGCATCATGCTCACTACTTTTCGTGGTGCACACACACACACACACACACACACACAGCACAAACAAACACAAACAGTATAAACAAACCCGACATCTTCAATATTCCCTCTCTAGACTCAAACCCCACCGGTTCCACTTAACCTACTCATTTGGACTTTTAGCCCCAGTGAACTTCTTTTATGTTATTAATTGTTCGGTGCAAGCGCCAATTTCTAATTTTGTGTACACCGTTGGTCCGTTAGTGAGAAAGGGGGACAAGAAAGTGGGGACGAGCGGATGTGCAGTATATGAATGGCCGCGAGGGGATCTCACGCCGCTGCTTGTGCTGTGATCTAGGCCTCCCATTAACCAGTGATTCGAGGACCCCTAGGGGTCCGCAGGGACACCCCAGCGGCTCCAGGTCTGAATGTGTTGATAAATGCATTTGCAATGATACAGCCTTCCACCACCTGGGAGTAGTAAGAGAAATGAAACGACACTGCCATAGCCAATGTATGGGGCTGGCTTGGCTCGTCCTTTAACTCGCTGCTCCACGGAGCCAGCTCAAGCCCCAGTGAACTTCTAAGCAGTGTTGCCAGTGTTGCTACTTCTAAAAAGTAATCCGATAACTGATTACTCGCAACTCCTCTTGCAAGTAAGTTTAAAGACTTTTTAAAGTAACCAAGTTAGATGACTTTTACTCAGTTTCAATTATATCCAGCAGGTACTGAGTCCCAAACTACCTTAATAATTAAAATAGTTTTGCCAATACTCACGTTATTGGAAGTAGGTTTTAAACTTCACTAAATCTTTTGAGCAATTTATTGCTTCATTTTTAATCTTAAAGGCAAATTAGCAGTGCACTGGAACGTTAAAATAACTATATAGTAACTAAAATTATTTGGGTGAGTAACACCGCAAGGGGGCACACTGCGGTTTATCCATAAAACGCATGGGAACGTCAATGTGTGATTATTTCTCTTTAAAGCTGTGAAGTCTCGTCTTTGTCCGCTCACTGTCTTGAAAGCGAAAGTACTACATTTTGATGCCTCATAGACACACATTGAGCCTGCAGCTTCACCTTAAACGTGCCTCTCGTGTTAGTGGATACAAACAACATGTTTAAAAAAAAAAAAAAAACATGTTTGGGGGGGAGGGGGCGCTGGCCGAGCGGGTAGTCAGTGCGTCCCCCAGAACATAGTGCCGCAGGTTAAAAATCCCCTGTGCCTGTTGCTTTTCTGCAATGTCTCCCCCCGATTCTTCATCCCAGTTTCCGATTTGATCCTGTTTAATCTCTCTCAATAAAAAGAATGAAAAACGGTGTTTGCGCCCAAAAAATAACTTTAAAAAAGTGCAGTTGAAAATATCCATTTGTAGCTACCCACCCCCTAATGAACAAACTGCAACTACAAAACCACTATATATCGCAATGGTGGAAAAACATCAATTTTTATTTTGTGGCAAAAACGTGCAGCCCTTGCCCCATGGTACATTTGCTAGTGTCTTTTTGTATATGGGGGTGCAACGTGAGGGAAGGACAAACACGTAGAGAGTAGAGAGAGGAGAGAGATGTTAGCTGAGAGACCTATAGAGCTGTCAAGAGTGACGGACAGAAACACTGTGAGAACACGGGAAGGGATGATCTCATGAATATTCACGATGCGAGCATTGAACGTTCACTGTGTTTGTGCGCCGGCGTGCATGTCTGTGTGAGCACGCACGTGTGTGTGTGTTTGTGATGTGTATGTAAGTAGAGTGTATTGCCCTAATGTGGGCCATTTTTAGCAACTTCCTAATGTGTAACTGTTTTTCACAAGTAAGAAATCTGGGTACTTTTGCCATCTCTGCTTGCCTCGTGTAGTTTTATCAAGGGAAGTCTGAGCACCCGGCCTTGAGAGTGTCCACCCAGGGAATAACAATAATTGAGGACCTATCCGACTGAAACCTGGGCCAAGTGTGTGTGCATGTATCTGTGTGTTTTGTCTGACCTTGAACACAAATACCGGAACACAATGTCACTTAACTGCTATGTTGGGGCTAACGTGTGTGTCTGTGTCTGTGTGTGTGTGGCTATAATGTGTTGCGTGACAAATGCATAAAGAAACACAAGCTCCCCCTTTGTGCATAACCTCATAGTATTCATAGGTTCAACAATTATGGTAATGCATGCCGCTGAGAAGGGACCCTTGGGAGATTTTGGCCGTACTGCGCCCCCTAGCTGAGTGTGAAGGTCGGTGCCAAACGCATGGCCTCTGACAGTTCTCTGGCTCTGAAGAGAGCAGAGCTGCCGAGTTCTTGGACTTGACTATTAGAACTAAGCCTGAATGATGAATTGCAATAGTTGATGAAATTGCAATATATAGTTGATGTACTGTGGTGCATCCAAAAACGCATGACAAAGGCCATGCATTTTCTGTGTCATTATTGCACTTTAACTTTAAAAGCTTTAGGGTTTTGTTTTCGTCCGCTCGCTGTCTTGGAAGCGGAAGTACTGCATTTGGACATCTGGTAGGCATACTCACACATTGAGCCTGCAGCTTTACTGTAAACATGTGTCTTCATCTAGTGAATACAAACAATGTGGTTTTTGGAAAAAAAAACACTTTGTCATAAAGAAATTAAAGGGAAGGTGTATGGAAAAGCGCAAATGAAACATGTTTATTTTTAACATTTGTTTTACTAATGAAGTGCAGTTAAAACTACAAGGACTCAGAGATTGCAAACCTGGTGGTACAAAAAAATATACTTTTAGTGCTAGCAGTATGTATCAATGCAAGTGCTCGTGGAGTAGTGTGATTGCGATTTACGCCACCGCCGAACATGGTCAGCACAAGCCAACTACATTACCCAGCGGCACCGCGACCCGGAATACTGGTCACGTGATTGTGGCAAGCGCCAGCCATCTATCAGTAAGTTGGTGATTAAGTATAATTATGTTACTCATAGGCTACAGAAATGCACTAAAATGTTATCACCTGCTTCATGTGTCATCCAACAACTCTAGAGCTTTTCATCCATATCCGTGCACAACTTTTTCAGCTATCCTTGCGACAGACAAACCAACTGCAACTACAAAACGGCAATATATCGCACAGGTGGGAAAAAAAGAGGAGAAAAACCATGCAGCCCTAATTAGAACTATGAAGAGAGCGGGGCTGCAGAGTTCTTGGACTTGACTATTAGAACTTTCTAGACTGTGCTGACCAGTAGCTCAGTCAGTTAGGCAGAGCGATGGAAAGCACGCATATGCCTCAATGGCGCGGTGAGTCGAATCTCACCACCGACATATTTCCCGCATGTCTGCCCCCCATCTTCACCTGTTTCCACTAACCCTAATAAATAAAGCTTGGAAAAAAAACAGCCTGAATGGGCTGAAAAAAACATTTAAAAAAAAGAACTTTCTGGACTAATTATCTACCAACAGAGGAGGTTATGCAATAACCTTTTCTGTATGTATTTTTAATAACTAACCCATATTTCTCATTTTTTAATTCGTTTTAGAGAGTAGATAAAATGATGCACAAACTGGTCGAGGTGGTGGCCTAGCTGCCATTTACCCCAGTGACCTGAAGCTCTCCCCCATATCTCTGCCTGAACAATCCAATAGAGCTACAACTGATTAATCGATTAATCGATGATAATCGATTATTGAAATAATCGCCAACTAATTTGATAATCGATTAAACGGCAGCGATGAATAGTTTCATGGGTTGGCCTGTTCTCTGCTCAAACGTATTGAATATACGTTGTTCCCAATGCAATTCTCCCAGTGTCAAGGCTCTAATCCAATTAAGCCAACACGTAAGCTTGCGTGAAAGCCCAATATATTATAATTTAGCCTGTAAGAGTAGGCTCTTTCATGCCATTACTATAAAATGGAGATAGTGAAACAGCAAAGAGTTTGTAATATTAACATTGCAACCTTATAATAATGTTTCATAATCATAATTAATGCTAATAATTGTTCCGATTTTAAAGGAAAAAATTAACCGATTAATCGATTAATCAGCAGTAAAAATGGCTGATTAATCGATTATCAAAATAATCGATAGTTCCAGCCCTACAATCCACTTTTGAATGCCTTGCATTTAAATCCAGCCCCCCCCCCCCTCTTTCTGACTGTGCTCCTCATTTATCGACCACCAAAACCAAACCCAGCTTTCATTCCAGAGATAACTGAACTTCTTACTTCACTTTGCACCACATCCGCACACACTGTCATACTTCGACACTTTAACATCCAGGTTGATTCCTCCTCCTGTCACCTAGCTGCTGAATTTCTACAAATACTGGACTGTCTTCACCTCACACAGCATGTTGACATCACCAAGCACAACAAAGGACATATACTAGACCTAGTCATTACTGGCTCCGCCCACATCACAAATTTGTCTGTGTATGATATAGGAGTAACGGATCACAAAATGATCACATTAGAACTGAAACTGCCTCAACACACCAAGTCAAAACGCCAAATTCACTTCAGAAATCCGAAGCGAATCAACTGTAAATCCTCCATCACATCCCTTCTGCACAATTTACTTCAGCAGACGAATCGGTTGACTTTTATAATCGCACCCTGAGCAGTGTTCTCTTTCTCCGCACCCCTCTGAACGGTCACCCTCATACGTACAGCTCCCTTGTTCACCCCAGATCTACGGATTATGAAATCAGCTGGTCGTAAACTGGGGCGCTGCGAAATCAGGACTTACCGTTCACTTAGAGGCCTATAAGGAACATCAAAAGGCCTACTAAAAATTACTTCACAAAGATCACTCTCTTTTCTACACAAACATTATTAACAAGAATCCTGGAAATTCAGCAGCTGTTCACTACTATAAATCATCTCCTCTAGCCAGAGACTCAATCCCTCACTGCTACTACTGATGATCAAAGCAATAACTTCATCACCTTCATCACTATTCTTGTCATCAGACCACTACTGAAAAAACCCACATTAGATCCAGAAACCCTGTCAAACTATCGACCGATTTCAAATCTCCCATTCCTGTTTAAAGTGCTAGAAAAAGTAGTTTCCACCTATCTTCAGGACCACCTGAAGTCAAATTCCCTGTTTGAAAAATTTAAATAGGGTTTTCGCCCAGCCCACAGTACGGAAACTGCTCGTGTCAAAGTCACAAATTAACTTCTGATGGCAGCTGACACTGGCTCACCATCACTGCTCATCCTTCTGGACTTGCATCCTTTGACAATGCAGCGCCTCCAGCACTCTCCGGCACTGCATTGGATTGGTTCCTGACTGGAAGAGCCGAGTACGTCTCCCTTGGAGGGGCTAGATCGAGAACTCTGGCCATGGCATGCGGCGTCCCTCAACGTTCGGTCCTTGGACCTACCCTTTTTACACTCTATACCCTACCCCTTGGTCGGATCATAAATCAACACGGGATCTCTTTCCACTGTTACACCGACGACACTCAGCTATACATAAAGACTGGTCCATCATCTCCATCTCCATCAGCACTGAACTCATGCCTTGAGGAGATAAAGGCATGGATGACAGGTAATTATCTTCAACTAAACTGCTCATAAACAAGCAGCTTCATGATTGGCACAACCTACCAAGTCCGGACATCTCAAATAACATATTTCACATTTTCTGGCCAAAACAAATCACTATCCTCTACAGTTACCAACTTGGGTGTAAAATGTGATAATATCTCACTTTTAACACATCCCGTCCGTAAAACCTCATTCTACCACCTAAGGAACATAGCCAAACTCCACCCCACACTCTCTCTCTCAGATGCAGAGAAGGCTTGACTACTGCAACACACTCCTCGTCGGGACTCCTAGCAAGTGGGTGCGCATCAGGCTGTGGAAGCATGACCACATCACTCCGATTCTCCATTCACTTTACTGGTTACCTGTCCCATCCCGCATCGACTTCAAGATCGCCCTACTGACGCATCAATCCATCCACGGACACGCCCCTCCATACCTCAAGGACCTCCTGACAGACAAGCCCACTACACGACACCTCCGCTCCAATGGCACCATCACTTTACAACAACCCCGGATTAAACTGCGCTCGATGGGAGATCGGGCTTTCAGCTCAGCCGCCCCTCGTATCTGGAACTGCCTACCCGAACACCTCCGAGTCCCACAGCACATTGACTGGTTTAAAAAGGGACTTAAAACCCATCTTTTTAAAAACGCTTTCTTTTAACCTTTCTTGAATCTGTTTTTAATTGTTTTTAACTTTCTTTCACTGCTTATTTTTACAACTTTTTTTTAAAAATATGTGCTATGTTGCACCTTGGGATTGTTTGATTACAATGAAAGGTTCGTTACAAATGTTATGTATTATTATTACGTATTATTGTTTTAACTTCCAAATAAGGAGCGATTCCGTACTTTAAGGAACGGGTGGCAACCCGGCAACCCTATACTGGCGGCATGCAAAGCTGGAAGCACAATGTACCAAAGCACCATGTTGTCTTTCCCATTGAGTGCGACACACAGTGTACCAAAAACTGCCCTGAAATATTGTGCACCATATACTATATACTCAATTGATCGATAATGGTGGGGGGGGCACTATTGTGCAGAATCATTATCATAACTTGCTGTTTTACTATATATAGTTTTAATCATTAATGCATATACTTAATAATGTCTGGTGTAACAATTTTAAAAATACAAATATTCATGAAATATTTACCATTCCCAGCCAGTGTCCCCCCACTGGCTGGCAATGGTAAGTGCCCCTGGGCAATTCGCCGCTTGCCCATATGGTTAATCCGGGCATGTCTCTCTATCTATCTCTGAATGAAGAAAACAAACATCTCTGCCTGTATTAGCCCCACTCCACTTTTCTCCCCCCAACACTGCACCATGTGCTGCTCATTAAGTCGTTAGTGTGATAGCTCCCTCACCCCATCCAGAGAGACAAAGACAGACAGAGACAGAGAGAGACAGAGAGAACATTTTTACCCTGCCAATGGTGAGAGTTAAATGATTGTTACCATCTGTTTGTGTGTCTGTCTGTATTTTATGGAAATCAAACTGTTGATCCAATTTGGAAAACCATATGGCAGGAAAATAAATGGTTCGGTAAAGAAGAGAGCTAGCAACATTTTTGCGGATCCTACCGACCCCGCGAACCACCTTTTCCGTTTCCTTCCGTGGGGCAGGCGCTGCAGAGCCCCGTTTCCTAAGCCCACCAAACTTAAGGACGGGTTCTTTCCCTGTGCAGTGATACTGCTGAATTCCGGAGACTCAGTGCAGCAACTGTAGTCATGGTAACATGTGACACAAGTGAACTAAGACTCTTACACGCTGGGAGCTGACCACAACCGCCCTTCATGGTACCAATGACTTTGTTTCAATATTGCTTTGTACTGTGTTGCATTTGTATTGTTATTGGTACTATTGTGTGTTTTTCACCAGCATACTTGAATTCCATTTGTGTGTACCTCTATAGCCCAATTCCCACTGGAATTGTATTACCTATGGATCCCTAGTAATTCGGAATAATTGCGGAGGACGTCCAAGTTTCATTTGACGGGCGAATGCGCTATGCCTGTGATTTGCAAAGTAATAATTCCACTGCGAGTTACCTACTGTGATTCGCCGAAACACCACAATGGTTTGAATTCAGAATTTGTTTAACTTTGTTAATACACGCACACGTGTCTGTATGTGTATGTGTGTATATGTGTGGGGAAGTGAAAATACGGCACGTGTCATAATGTCTTCTAAATTGAGCAAAAGACAGGCTTTTACTAATCCTGTCCGAATGCGTGACAAAATAACAGACGTCAGGGGGTAATTGTGAATTACCAGAGGTCCCCACGTAATTCAATGGCAGTACGAATTGGGCTTAAGTCTGTGCAAAGGGCGAATAAGGCTGATTCTGATTCTGACATGCACTTGCTGACTGTTTCCTAGGGGCAGCAGGATTGGACTGATTCTCACACTGTATTATAAGGGTGACCCAAGGAAACAAGGAAAAAGAGGGTTTACAAATCCCTTTCCGATTCAGCAAAATAAAATATATAACCAGCCCTAAATCCTTCAGTAATGCAGAACATGCTAGAATGTTTTTTTTTTCATAGTCATAATTTCTTCCATAGTTTGTTATTGATTTCCTCTCCACCCGGCCGTGTGCCTTCTCTCTTTCTGTCGCTGTGTCTCTCGACCATCCCCTTCGTCTCTATCTCTGTCAACCCATTGACATAGTAAGTTAAGACGGATCAGATTGACCTCTGTGAATATCGATCAGTTGCTGTGCTCACGTCAATAACCTGATAGAGATCTCATGGCAGGCTGTCTAGACACACACACACACACATACATACACACACAGGTACACACACACACACACATGGATAGACACATGCATGAACAAACACTGATACGCTTGTACAAACACATACACATGCATGAACAAACACCCACACATGTGTATACACAACACACACAACATACACGAACACATATACACATGCATGAACAAATAAAGACACATGTTGTGTACTTACACACACATCGGGGAGACTGATCCTTGGGTCAGGGAGACTGGACCTTGGGCCGGGGAGAATGATCCTTGGCCGGGGAGACGGGAACTGGGGCCAGGGAGACGGGCCCTTTCCTGGGGTCAGGGAGACTGGACATTGGGCTGGGGAAACGGGTCTTTAGGTCGGGGAAACTGGTCCGGTTCTGGATTAACAACATTTTGAACTGGCCAGCTGGTCAGTCATGCCAAAAAAGAGTTTCACAAACAAGATTTGTGTCTCATGAGAACAACATTTTTTTATCAAAGTTTCAAAAACAGAAGATTTGTGTCTCACGAGAGCAAAAATTGTTTTATCTAAGTTTCAAAAACAGAAGATTTGTGTCTCATGAGAACAACATTTTTTTTATCAAAGTGAAACCTGGAGTATCTACTATAATGTGTTATGATCAGGGCTTTGAACCGGTTCAAGGAACGAAAACGAAAACCGGGAACTTTTAGTATTTTCCAGGGAACAGAAACGAAACCGGAAACTTTATTAATTTTTATGTTCCGGAACAGGAACACTTATTTAAAAATAACGGTAACCGGTAAATACTGGTTTTATTTAATTCCTCAAAGGATTGCACTTTGGGATAACTTCAAAAATAAAACAAGAGTATTTATAAAATCTACGATGCAGCAGTGAAGTAGGAATCCTTGTGGGAATTTCTGCAGCGTGTTGTTGTGTGTTGGGGCGAACCTACAACGAGAACTCTGTTGTAGAGCGCTACCAGCGGGCCTCCGTAGCAAATCGCCGTGGGTTCGCCACAACATATATTACATAGCATTAAACAGCTATTTTTTTGTTCTAAACGGCTCAGGAACGTCAATTTATTGGTGGAACACATAACAGGAAACGTTATAATTCTGTTACTGTTGGGAAAAAATATTGGTTCAAAGCCCTAGTTATGATATAATGTTGAACGATACATAAAATAAATGACTGAGTCAGAAATGATCTATGAGGTAGATATTATCATCAGAACTCAGGGTGCAAGCTGCATGGATGAACAGAGACATTAAATAATGGAGCCCCCCCCATCCTTATTAATTTATTAGCTACCAACTCCCACAGTGGTTCCTTTGGAGTTGTTTGAGCCGGTTCTTCAATTGCACCATGGTTGTCAGACTCTGAAGAAAAATGACTCCCACCATGTGACCAATTGGCATAGTGGGACCAATTTGTGAGACCAATTAGTCCCTTACTGTCACCATATTGTCTGTGTGTCGATGTCCACACAGTCACAGCTGGGTGCAACCTGTGCTGATATTTTGTAGCCTGGCAAGCAACAAACAACGCATTCATGCATCGTTCGCCGTTCACGGTCGTTAGGTCTGGACCAAGCAGAGATCCAATCGATGTAATTCGCTTGGTCCAATCAGAGCCCCATGAAGGCGGAGCTTTGGGCGAGGAGTTTGGTATGCGCCTCCTACTCCCCGCCTCTTTACAGGCCTATTGTACTGTGATATGATAATTACCTGCACTGCGGAAGCAGGTTATGTTTTTGGTAGCATTGGCTGTCCCCAAGATAACTGAAAAAGTTGTGCACGGATCTGAATGAAATTTTGCACAAATATTGTTGTTGGAAATGACACGGAATAATCGATTCAATTTTGGTGCATTTCTGTAGTCTACAATTGTAGATCATACTTAATCAGCCACTTACCAATAGATTGCTGGGCGCTTACTGCCGTCACGTGACCAGACTTGCGGGTCACAGGGACCGCTGGCAAATGTAGTTGGCTCCTCGCCAGTGGGAATACAGTTGACATGGTCAATCGCAACCGCGCTACTCAAGCACTTGCAATTATAATGGGTTGCCACACATACTGCTAGCACTAAAAGTACAATTTTTTTGTTCCACCACGGTGCACAGGTTTGCACTCTCTGACTGCTTCCTGTTAGAATTGGCTCCTCCCCTTTCTTGACGGTGCTTAATCCAGACTGTGAACCACGAGCGATGCGCGAACAATTAGTTGGTTCTGGCTTGCCAGGTTAGATAGCTTGCCCATATGAGTGGGGGCACTGAACGGAGAGCTGGACAAACACCAAAATGGGTGTACTGTTTATTTCAATGTAAGTTTATCAAGGTTACACTGGCTACACCATAGACTATATATAATTTCTGGACATTGCGTTGGCTTAAGGCAGCCTGCCAACTTCTGTGTGCTTTTGCTTATCAACGGAGCCATATAGGATTTCCAATAGAAATATTCAAATTTTAGCGGGCCGTTTAACCTATTTAAAGATCTTTTGTAATTGATGTTTTAATGTATATTTCCGGGTTAATTATCGGTTAATTGTGTGAGGGTGGGGGTCATAATATCACACGCGTCAGATTTGGCGATATTAATTTTTTGAATACCAATACTTGGCACCTCTATATAGCCCCCTATATACAGGTTCTTTCTGTGGAGAACTATGCCTAGTGATGTCAACATATTGCTCCAAATAACTCCCATACGGTTGTTATTCTATTATTTCTACATAATTACTGATCAGCTAGCAGAGCTAGCCTTGTTCGCTAGCAAAGTTAGCATCCCCGGCTACCTTACGTTACTATGTTGTCATTACTAGGCATAGTTCTCTACAAATGCACTTCTAATATACGGTAAAAATATAGGCTTTGAAAATATGTACACATGTACACAAATTACAGTACCTGTATCATTATTTTATACATTTTTTTACTGTAGCGCTGACTTCCGTATAAGTCACGCCGTAAGTTCCATATTTGAGAACGGGGGTCCCCGGACTGCCCGGACATACAGGTACTTTTCCCCTATGTTGGGGTTTCAAAAGTTTCGCCGTTCACGGCAATGGGATGACGCCACGCACGCTGCGTCTACTTTATATACAGTCTAAGCCAATGTCTACACTAAACTACACCAGAGGCATCGTCAAGGGTTAGCTTGGTATATAGCAACCCCGAAATATGTCTTAGCAACCCCAAAGCAACCCTACGAATCAGAAAATTAATGATGCAATTGTTTATTGTGTTAAATAAATTAATACAAATTGTGGTCATTTAAAGAAACATTTCATGTATTTTTGTTGTAAATATAAATTAAAATGAATTGTGTGGTGTGTGATTACTTTTTAAAAGTAATCCCTTCATTACAGTTACTCATTAAAAAATGTCCTCAGTAACATAAATCCACTACCCCATTTTGAAACCAGTGAAGAGATTACATTCTGTTACTTTTATATTACTTTTAAATCCAATCCCAGTACATCAAGTCAATAATTCGATGGATTCCAATGATTTTTAATTCCGGTTTTGTGAAAAATCGAGCTCTCTATGTTAGGGATCCACCGCTCCAGGCTCCACTCCGGGTTTTCCATGGCTCCCTGCAGACTGGGGTGACTGGCTCAGGTGCTCCTGATCTACAATCAACAGCTGCAGCCAATCCCCAGCCCAACCAGGAAGTCTATAAGAGGAAGCCAGGACCTGTGCTCAGTGCTTGAACGTACTGACCCCATGTGGTAATTTCCGGACAGGCTCTCCTGCAAAAACACTAGCATTTTTGCTATCTCCAGCATAGTTCTTTGTTGTGAACTTTTCATTTATTTTGCTTCTCCTCCGTTTCTCTCCAGACTCCCTCCTCGACGCCAGTGCCTCCTTCCTCGACTCCAGTGCCTCCTTCCTCGTCTCCTCCGCTCCTACGCCGCCCTCCTGGATCCCTCAGCCTCCTTGCCTCCTATGCCTCCTTCCTTGGTCTCTCAGGATAAGGATATCTCGGATTTCCCAAGTTTCTCTGTTCCTTAGTGTTAGGTTTTCCCTCCCTGCTGGACTGGTTAGTACACGCACTCTCAACACTTCACGAACGACATTCACCCACACACATAGTTAATTTACACACCTCATTCCTACAAAGTCGATACACTA
>OMKY01087788.1:17432-30129 GCA_900302395.1 Bregmaceros cantori | reverse complement strand
TAAGAGAGAGAGAGATTTTTTTTATTTTTTGGCCGCAAACAACGTTTTCTTTATTGAGAGACGGTGACAGGATAAAATCTGAAGCCGGAATGAAGAGTCTGAGGGAGACATTGCAGAATCGATTAGCAATCCCTGAGCACCTCCTGATCGATCGGGAGAATATCAAACATCTTTGAAATTCGGGTTGGGTGGCAGGTACAATGTGGCAAAATGTGTCTGGACTTTAGTCTAGTGTCGTAGAATCAAAAAGTGGTCGACTGAATTGAATGAATATAACGCATGCTTCCACCCCACGCACGACGAGTGCATAGAGGATCACCCGGTAGCCCTACTAAAAAAACAAATTGACCAATAAAATTATTGGTTGTGGGTCTAGTTTTCAGAAAGTTTGAGCTGCCGGCCACTGAATGCAGCATTCCCCCACCAATCCAGATGAAGAGAATCACTGTGGGAGTGTATTGATTGTCACTTGTCGTCCCATGTAGGAACCCAGCGACCCGCCCGATCATCCACCCTGAAACTCCCCTTGATGCAGACGACCCTGACCCAACACCGCCTTCGGTGCCCCTTGCCACCCCAGCTGTGGAGGAGCTGACGGTAAATGGACTGGTCTTCCTGGGGAGGGAAAAACATTTTCTTTCACCAGACTGTACTGTTAACTGCTCCGGCTGCACCAAGCAGGTTGTTTTTTTGGTCGTGTCGCTTTGTCAGCAGGATAACTGAACAAGTTGTACCCGGATCTGGATGAAATTTTCTACAGTTGTTGGAAATGACAAACGAAACAAGTGATTACATTTTGGTGCATTTCTGTAACATAACATAATAGCGTCGAGTTCGACAACCATATGATCTTACAAACTGCCGCACTGCTCCACTCTACTGCATGGGAATAACACAACTCTGGTAATGTAGCGGTTAGCCCTACGGTCTGCCAAGCTGGAGTTTGTTCGTGTCCCATCTCCGGCAGATCATGAAACATATTTTTATGACTATAATCCCGCGTAACACAAAGCATGTGCTTACATTTTGGTGCATTTCTGTAGCATATAAGTAACATAATAGCGTCTAGATGTTTTGGCATCTGTGACCCCATGGCCTTGGCACAGGTTTGCACTCTCTGAGCGTTCTAGTTGCACAGATATATCCCCAAACAAACCCTTCTCCATGCCAGCAGGCCCCACCCTCTGCTGCGGCCACAGCGTCTCCCGGCCACACGGAGTCCTTCATCACTGGAAGAATAGAGGACATCTACACTGAAAACCAGCCTGCCAGGGTTCCTGCTAGGTTGGAGTGTTACGCCGACTTGATGATCATCTTTTTACCATCCGCTCGCGCTGTCCAGGTCAGAGGTTAGTCACATATCTGTGCTTGTATATTACACCAGGTGGAGATGGCTTATTTCTAGGAACGAGGTTGTGACGTTGGAGGACGGCGAATGCCGAAAGGCAGAGCGGCTGGTGGCCCTACGGGACGATGGTGGGTTAGCAGCATGCAGTGTTGTTTACACTTTACAGGAAGACGATGCCTGAAACTTTCTGCCAATCCCCCTTATCCACTTTTGAATTGAGGTGTGCATCACGCAATAGCACCACACTAGCGCAATCTCTTGCAAATGGCAGCAACGGCCAACACTTTGATGCACGCGTGTGATTGAGGATATACTGTATATGCACGTGTGTACCCAAGTCTGATGAATCTGTGCGGTTAATGCTTGAGAGAGCTTGGACGGGACGCCCCCCTCCCGTGTCCACAGATTGAGTTCTACTCTACTGAGTTTCCTTTCCACCGGCCCTACCGCTTCACAGGGCGGCATCATGCTGCACTCTGTCTTCCACCCGTTCCTTAATTCGGAGCCAGTCCAGAGTCGCTGTCCGCAGCTCGAGTGGCGAGCTCTTCTGTTGAACTTGTCGGGTGGGCTGCGGCGCTCAGGAGGGCCATTCCGGAGCTCCACTGGTGTGGAAGAAAGACTACAAATTAGAGTAGTAGTAGAGAGCTCTTGTGTCTTCGTGTGTCCCCCTCTCATGCTTGCATGCACACGTGTGAGGAGGCTCGGTGGGGTGTGAGCGGAGGTGCAGGTGTTGACACCAGTGGCCGCACCCCTTAACAATGACCTCCACCCATAGTCATTTCAACCAATAATTTATATAGTGGACATGCCGCATGTTTGCTTTCGCTCGTTTATTACATACCATAAAAATACTGACAAAACTGCACAGTGTGCTACGGTGAAGTCCATTTCATACAATATGGACCCAGCTGTACTCTCGTCCTAAATCCCTGAACAGAGCGCTTGGAGAAGGTCTGGCTGCCGATATCTGAGCTGCCCCCAGAGTGTAACTTCAAGGAGGTGTCCACCAAGACTGCCGGGCTGGAGCTCCACGTCCCTGTCCCTTCTTGCTACAGTTACCTGAAGGTGGTTCATGTTCTCTACTTGCTTGCGATTGTCACTGGACTTTTTTACACCTGATCTGAGAAACTTGTCAAATGATCTAGCGCACAGGCGTTGTATTACATCTTTTATGTGAAACATGTGAAGGTGAAATCCAAGTTTGTTTTTTTAATGAATTTTTGAATGTTTACAGTAGTAATTGTAAATAGTTATAGCATGTATTCCCATGTTGCAGAGAAGAAAATGGTCATACCATTTGCCATTTTCTTTCATTAAAATATACTTAAAGTGAATATAGTAATTTTATATATTAGCAGTGTGCAGTGTTATTATATTATTTTTGCCTGGAACTCCTCAAGGATTTGAAACTGCAGACAGATAGCTTATTTATTTGTTTTTGGTTTTTTTGGAGGCAAGCACCGTTTTTCATTCTTTGAGAGATAGTGATCAGATTAAATCAGAAACTGGGATGAATAGTCAGGGGGAGACATTGCGGAAAAGCCAGAGGGGGGATGGGAACCCGCGGCACAGCTCGACCTGTGGTCTGGGGGACGCGCTCTATAACCACTCTGCCACCATGCCCCCCATTTTTTAAAATATGTATTATGTTTTTGATTTGATACAGAAACGTTCTATCTTTCACTTTATGCACCTTATCTCATCGTAAACATGGTGTCAAAAAGGACCACTGACTTTTCGATTGTTATAAAAAAATAAAATAAATTTAAAAACATGGCTTGTTTTTATGTATTTATTTTGTTCAAATTAAATTCATTTTCTATTTTCCTCTGCTTCCTAATAGACTCCTGTGACCGTTGCCCTAAGGCTCAAATTCTGGGATGCTACTGCCTCCCAGAGGCGGATTGTGGAACTGCAATGTCCATACAGACCGCCATATAGAAACTTGGATCACACCATACCTGCTATACAGGCAACGTCTACGAAAGGTAGACCCGCATCTGTTTCAGCGATTTTAACTAATGTTGATCAATTATTGATCAACAATATATTTGCTAACTCATTTTTATCCACACAAATTAGTTCACTATATGCTGCTCCCAATGTCAGTCTCCATTCCGAGCATCATGACCCCTACATAAAAGTATATTACTTTTATTTAAAGGGTTATCTAACTTGGTTTCTTAAGTGGAGTAGTTAGCAGTGTCATTACTTTGTTGCAGTACCATGCATGACAACAACCTAAAATGCATGCTCTCATCACCACCTAGTGGATCTCTAATCATACTGCAGCGCGTCGTGTCTAAAGGAGGACGGGTTTTTACAAAACTGATTGTAACGATAGAAGCGTTACAGTTATCGAATATTTCAGGAATCGAGCGTTCTGACAGAATTTCCATAAATCGAATAATCTGATGTTTTTTTTGTTAAGATTAACGTGGATATGCAAGAGAAGAACAGACAATAAAACTAAGAACCAACCTTCTGGCTAATCATCATGTTTCATGTTCTAACATAGCGTGATATTTCTCTCAAAATAAGCAATTTGACAAAAAAATAAAAGAATATTTCTTTTTAGGCTGTAACATCCAGACAGCCCAGCGTCTCACCTGTGGGCCAGAGGATCCTGTCAGCCAGTCGTTGTGCGTCTCTCTGGGCTGCTGCTTCCAGAACATGCCTCCTGCTTGTTACTACCCTATGGATGGTGGGTATCACTAGTTATTGTCAGAGATGGCAAAAGTACCCAAATGTTTTACTTTGAGTAAGAGTAAAATACATTTGTGAATAAACAACTGGAGTACCACTACAAAGTACTGATCCAAATTTCTACTCGAGTAGAGTAAGAAGTACAGCCTCGGAGACATAATCAAAAAGTAGTTTTGAAAGTAAAAAGTACAGGCTCTAAAATGTACTCATAAGTATTTTTGAAAGTATAAAGTACAAAGTAAAAAAAAATACATTTGTATATAAAGTGCACTTTTTCAATGGCAGTTTTACAGTGTTTGAATAATTGAATAAATAGTTAAAAACCTAGCCTAACTTACTTCACTTAAGGTTCATAAATCTCACTGCTGAATATAGAAATTAACATTTGAAACATTCTCAAATCCGGCTCATGGGCCCAACTCTTAATAAAAGCGCAAAAAAGTAACAAGCCTGTTCTGGGAAAAGTAAGCAGTAGAAGTACTGATATTTTTGTTAAAAATTACTCAGTACAAGTAAAAAGTCATCAGAGAAAAAAAGTACTTCTAAAAGTACAGATACATGGAAAAAAAAAACTTAAGTACAGTACTTAAGTAGTTCTACTTTGTTACTTGCCATCTCTAGTTATGTATACTACCAAGTAGTATATTATGTCCTTTTGTTAATGTCAACTAGGCAGATGACGGCACTTTAACAGAACTGAAAGCATTTTAATTTTAATTTGTAACCAGTGTGCACAGCGGACGGACACTTCTCCTTCATCGTGCCATCCTCCATGACGCCCCCACCTCTGACTCCATCACTGCTGGTCGCCCCCGGCAACGCTTCCTGTGGTCCGAGGAGGGTGACCTCCGATTACGCAGTCTTCCTCATCCCGCTGGATGGATGTAGGAGTCGCAGTATGGTGGGTGGTACACATTAGATCGGCTGGTGTTGCACATCAAAGGTGTATTTTTTTTTGCCGTTATGTAAAGTTCAAACCCCAAAAATTATCTTTATTTTTGTTAGGGTTGAGGTTAGGGTTGGGTTACGTTAAGGTTAGGGGTTAGGGTAAAGGTTAGGGGTTAGCTAAAGGTTAGGGCTTAGGTTAGGGGTATGTAGTAGGGCTTAGGGCTAAAGTTGGGTAGGTTAGGGCTAAAGTTGGGTAGGTTAGGGATTGGGGCTAGGGTTTTGTACCCTTTCAAAATGAGCAGATCATTTTTGGGATTCACACCTTACATCACGGAAAATAATACACCAGAATTATCCGATTTAACGTCTACCATCAAAGGTGCCAGCGTTCAGCTCGGTTGGGGATGCTAGCTACTGGCTAGCTGAAAACGCTCCTCATAGCCAGTATAAAATAAAATAAACTTTACAACGAACGAGGTAGTAGTTGTACAATTGTATTGTACAAATTAATTAATGTAAGTGGATCACAATTTATTGAGGTCATACCAAGATCTCACAATCTTCATCTCATCATACCATATACATTTGTAGATGGATGATATATTGTAGACAATGTGTTAAGTATTTACACAGCATGCGCATGGACTGGATTTATTATAGAGGTGTGTGAATGTAATAGAAATTGTATTATGTTTAGTAATATAGTTATAAAGTTACAAATATACTTTTTTTTTTTTTACATTGGCTTTCACGAGTACATTGGCTTGCACATTTGAACAGCGTCACGACCGCACATGTATGCATATATATGTAGCTATATTTGTATGTATGACGAAGGGTGGGAGTAATAAGTTTTACTACTTCTCACTCCTTTTCGAATATTCATTATTTTTAGATTTCCATCATTTTGTTTCATTATGTACACTTCTTTTACTTTTGTGTATGTGTCAATATTTGAAATGAGCTCTGTTGCATAAACATAACCATAAACATCCGTTAACATGTTAGACTTAAACACTTAATACTCAAAAGATGCAAAATCACTATTTTAGTTGTTGATTCTCTTATTAACCACTTCAAATCCTATTTCATGCTTCATTCACTTTTTTTTATTCACGCATTCACCTGCCTCTGTCCTTGTCGTCCATTTGAGTGTGAACTGTAGAGGGGAGAATTTCCACTAATGGGAGTCTCTCCTAAATCAGCAGTTGGTTGGTGTTGAACTATCTTTTAACTCTGTGTGTTTGTGTCCAGGTGGTAGGAGACAGTGTGGTTTACCTGCTCGAGTTGATGAGTCTGGCAGAGTTAGAATCTGTCAACAACCCACCATTCAGGTAACGCACTATTACACATGTAAACATACATTGAACACTAATGGACATTTCCTACTCGCTTGTTTTTATTTAGTTTTTGTATTTTTTTGTAGAGTATCTGAATTGACCACGCACTTTTTTTTTTTCTTGCTTGCCAGGCTAGTGGCTTGTTGGCCTGGCGAGGCAGAACCAACGCATCGTCCACGCATCACACATTGCTAGACTTTGCTTTGGGTCTGGTAAAACCAGGGTCGAAAAAATGTGTCAAAAAAGCACAGTAGGTGGGACAAGCGGCGTGGAGGCGGGACAACCAAACTCTGCCCGCGTCATCCATACCAAAACTCTGCCCATGTCTCGCGTTGCCTATACCAAACTCCACCCACGTTTCGATTCAAACAATTCTATTGGTCTGCCCGTTAGCGGGATTCGTCTGCCTGATTTTCCCAGACCTAATGAAACGTCTAGCAATGTACAATGCATGGACAATGCGTTGGTTCTGGCTCGCCAGGTTAGTGGCTTGTCTGTCTTATGTACTGTGCCAGGGTCCTGGTGGAGTGTCGCTACCCTGTGAAGCCACTCGAGCCCACTGCTGGATACATGACCAAGATCCACAACATGGGGGAAGATGAGGATGAGATGGTGGTGACTGAGGGAGAGGTCGCACTGCAGCTCCGCATTGCTAAAGGTTGGATCAGAACCAGAACCATAGGAACCAGAACCATAGGACCCATCAGCAGAACCTGCCTGCAATGCCAGCAGTGTATCAACTAGGGATGTACCGATCACGTTTTTTTTTTCCGATCCTTTGTACTGGAGATCGGGATTGGCCGATCGTTAAAATCAGAGTCCCGATCCCCAATACAGAGTCCCGATACCGAGTTCTGATTCTGCAAAACTTGGTAGTACCCAAACTATTTGGCACAATTGTCAATTTCAATAATAGTCAAAGTAAATAAACAGTCATTTGGCTCCCCAACTCATTTACTGATCCTGATCGGAACAAAATCACGAGTCCCGATCCATGGAAAAGTCTGATCGGCCCCGGATCACGGATCTGAGGATTGGATCGGTGCGCCTCTAGTATCAACTGTTTCAGCACCAGGCATTTCAACACGAAATAATGATGGTTCACCGAATCTACTCGACAAATGATATCTCAACAGTCTTTGCTATTATGTTTTCTGTAGTACACCTGTACCACTGACGGTTAATCATTTGTAGTGTATTTTTGAATAGCAATGCTTTATATTTTATTTTATATTTTTCGGCGCAAGCACCATTTTGACCATTTCATTGTCAGCGTTGGTGTGAAAGGTGGACGAGAGATCAGGGGACGAGCGGACATTCAGTACATGACCATGAGGGGAAGTGTGCTGTGATCCAAGCCAGGGGAACAAGACTATGTATGGTTTGGAGCCGCTGCACCATGGGGCCAGCCCATTAATGCTTTACATTTTTAATTATAAAAAATGAGTATGTGTCAATTCTGGTGAAGATTTGTTTAAAAGGAATACCCTTTTAAACTTTATTTTTAATGGTTGGTTAATTTGCCCTACATGGCAATGGAATAACTTCCATGCATTGTCAATCTTGACCGTTTCTCCACAACGGTACGACTGGTAACGCATTGTTAACAAAAAAATGTGTTTACATAACTGGTACTATAAATGTGTCAAATATTCACATTAAATAATGTAATCCATGATACTATTCACAATTTGTACAGTTATTCTCTGACAACTGATTTTGCTGCTCCCTGTAGATCCAGAGTACTCAAACTACTACAACCACTCTCACCTGCCCCTGCACACCATGCTGGGGCGGCCCCTGTACCTGGAGCTCAGCCTGGTGGATCCTCCAGACCCCCAGATGGCGCTGAAGGTCCACTACTGTCTGGGATACCCCCGCTCTGCTGACACCATCTGGGTGTTGGTGTATCAGAAGTGAGTGGGATATATTTACTAGAGCTGTTGGTCTGTAGAAATACCTGATTATTCAATGAGCTAAAACAATGGTTCCCCAAGACATGACCTGTGTGTTTTCCAGTTGTCCTAATCCTTTGGATCCATCGTTTCACAACTCTGTGCTGCCGTCCGATGAACCGCACACTCGCAGGTTCACCATCTCCACCTTCCAGTTCGTCCAAAACTTCACCCTCCACGAGGATCAGGAGGTAAGCACACATAATACATGTAGTCCCTTAAAGTTACTACTTCTGTCTGCTGGATATATTGGTTGCAGATATCTGTCGTCACGCGGGAGAGACTCGGAGTAGAGCCGCTGCTCCCTCGCCTGAAAAGGAGTCCGCTTTGGTGGTTCGGGCATCTGGTTAGGATGCCCCTCGAGCGTCTCCCAAGGGAGGTCCTCGATGCATGTCCCACTGGGAGGAGACCCCTGGGCAGACCAAGGCCCAGGTGGAGGGATTACATCGACTCCATGGCCTGGGAGTGTCTCAGGATCCCCCAGGAGGAGGTCGCTAATGCCCCCACGACCCTTCTATGGATAAGCGGTTGAAGATGGATGGATGGATAACAGTTTAGGGGGGAAAAGCAAGTGTAAAGTTTAGTCAGTTATTTGATCAACTATTTCATAGTCAATATGATCAAACATTTCAATTACACACCATGCTATTGAACGTCGACAGCAGTTTGACACTGCAGCAGCCGCAATGCATTATGCGATCTAGTGTCCCAAGTCGTGACCCTCCATTGTGTGTGTATATAGCATAGACTGTATATTAAAAATGGACACCACATTCGCTCTGCTGTCCGTCCCTACTTCCTGGTTGATTTTCGCCTCGGGTAGACGGAGCTGGTCTCAAAAAACCGAACCCTATGGGAATTCCAATACAAATATTCCAAATCTACAAATAGTAGTTAGGACTTTACCTGCAGATCTTAAACTGAAACAAAACTGGATCGGTGACTCTGACCATGTTGGTGCTAGGGGTGTAAATCACACCCATCATGGCGTTTCGATTCAGTATCGATTTCCTGACGCAACGATTTGATTTTTTTTCGATACTCAAGAATTCACCACGATAAGATTACGATTCGATTAATATTTTTTTTTAAATTAAATCAATTTTAAATAAATCAATGACAGCTGTAATATCGTTATACATTTTATTTGAGAAACGGCATATAAAAATCTTGCAACAAAAAGTACTGTACAAAGTACACAATGTGTACCGAGGTAGGAGGCGACAAATAGGTATAGCGCCACCCGCAGTACGGGAGTGGAATTCCGAAATAAGACGTGTGCACTGTCTGCCTACCCAGGTGTACATCGTGTGCTCCACCGAGCTGTGTTTGTTGGAGGAGCCGTCCTGCGTGCAGGGCTGCTGGAAGCAGTGACGTCTTCCTCATTCTCCTCTTTGTTAAATGGAAAATGGCTCTGCTTTATGTTGTACAGTATTTTTTTCTATTGGGTTTTAAATTGAAATTTCTCATTTTTAAATTTGCTTTTTTTTTCATCTTCAAAATATTGATTTTATTTTTATTTATACACCAAAAAATGGTTTGCTTTATTGAGAACCATTATTTTCATTTAATAAAGTGAACTAAAACTGAAGTAACTGGTGACTATAAAGTCCTATGTTGTACCAGCCTCCATTCATTGTCTTGGCCCTGCCCATTCTCTTGGTTAGTGTACACTGGGGGGGGACCGTAAGCCACTTCTCCACTTAAGTGGATTCCACACTATTTTTCAGTGTCGTTTGCATGTATCATCCAGACTACGACGTTTTTGGGCCCAAAACGGGAAAAAAAGTAAAACGCCTTCCAAAGTGAATTGGTTTCGGTTTTCTAGCCTGGTGTCTGGCACATCCAGACACCAGGTGAGAAAAACGCCAGAGAGAGGTGGGGCTGCAGGGGGCGTGGGGCGTCAGGTATGCGGCTCATCGCTTCTCCGTCCACCCTCTCTCTGCGTGATCTAAATCCATTTGGCGAAGTTCCTTATACTCTGGTTCATAAAGATACCAGCATTCTATCCAGAACGTTGTTGTTCCGTTCCGTCGCAAGCTTTTCTGTCCCAGCATGCAAATAACTTGTTCACTCCGGCGTACCTTTGGTCCAACACATTCAATGAGTCTTCATGTGTAAACACTCGACGGGTAACATAAAGCCCATAGTCAGTCAGTTGACGATGAAGAGTTAATTTATGTCACTGATCTAAGGACCTTGCGGTCTTGCTTGGGGCGGCCCCCTCCTAGTCTCCACAAGAACGCTTCGCCCCCTCCCCCCCATGCCACATCTCGACACATGCGCGTTTACATACACACACTAATTATTACTAATCTGAATACAGGCACAGCGGAAACGCTAATGAACTGCTCTTTCCATGACCCATCCGTTTTTAAGAGCGTCACCACAGAAGCTTCCAGACCAGATATCTGGTTACCACATGCAGCTACAGATGTGTCCGGCTGAAGCCTACAAAAGCCACTCCCTCACCTTTCAAGCTGAAGACCATCTCCTGACCTTTCCGGGGCTATAAAAACAGCAGTGACTACTGTCGCTCGCCACCAAAGGTCACATGTGCTTGTATCACATGTCCTTTCATGTGCAACTCGTACTCATGTTAGCCAGACGTACAAATGCCACACCTGTGCCCTCGGAGGAGTGTGTCTGTGTGGGGGTCGTAGGGTTGGCAATGCTAACCCGAAATCAAATTCAAACTGTTCCTTTCATTGCCATCAAGCGTAATCCCTTAGTTACAAGTTGTTCATTAAAAACAAGTGTAATTCCGATACCACAAAATATTTTCAAATACATTTTTAGAAAAGCTATTCAGAATAGAATTCCTCAGATTTTTTTTTTCTTTTGGCTACAAATATGGCCGTATGAATGCAGGCAAATATACAACTAACTCAAACTTTTAGACTGTTTTATAGTCTTCGATGTGACCAAGTCCCTCGTCTGTGGCGTCAAGTCATCATCAACATGCTGTAATTTTTTCTCCAGAATCTGATCTAATTTAATAAAGAAGCAAAAAGAAGGAAACAAGTACTCGTTACATTAACTTGGCCTTTAGCGACAACCGTTGGGAACTGATGGGCTCTCGGGCACTGTCTGTCTCTCGGGCTCTTTCGGTATACACACAATTTTTTTTCTCCTTCCTGGAAGATGGGAAAAGCGGGGTGATTTCCAGGGATTTGAAATCAATAAGCATTCATTTTGAAAATAAAATTAAACAAATTCCTAATTTATTTCATTTTTTTAACCGAAGGTTACTCTGTACTGTCGCTACTTAAGTAAAAGTAAAAAATTACTCCTCAAAAAAGTTACTTGAGTTACTATTTGGATGAATACTTTTGGCTTTTACTTGAGAAATAATTTGCTGAGGTAACAATACTTTTACTCAAGTAATTTTTATGGCTACTCGGCCCATGGCTGGATTTTTCTACCCTTCTAAAATAGTTTATTTCTGTGCAATCATCATATTTATGACAATTTTCGCCACAATGGGGGGTCTCCTCGACTTCAAGTGTAATTACTGATCTGAATAATCATTTATAAAGGACAATCCAAACAAATGAGGTGTTTACTTGTAAACAAAATAACAAAGTATGAACATTTATATCATATTAAACTTAACCTAATAAATAATTACACTTGCATTAAACCTAATAATTACACTTGCATTAAACCATTCATTTGAAACATGCCCACTTAATTATTTTAAAAATGGATCTCTGACTGAAAGGGTGTGATGACCTAAAATATCAACTTCCTGACATTAATAGAATATTAATAGTCTATCGAGGTAGTTACGTAGTTAAGTATATAAGTTATATAAGTAATGTAAATGTTTAAAATGTGAGCTGAAAGAAACAACTGAGACATTCATTTTGTTCCCACCATAAATAATTGCTTGTATGCGATACGAAGTCTGACCACGAGATGGCAGTATGAGCCCACTCAATCAGTGTAAGTGATTCGCGTTGCAGTCGAGGCGGGTTCAGGTTTTTGATTGACATTGGGTTAAATGGGGAAGGGAACTCCTAGTTAAACGCTATTGTATAATGCTATTGTATAATGCCATAATGTAATGGTAAACTACTAATATCCTAATATGATGGTATTGTAATGATCTAACAATAATATAATAATATCCTAGCATAATGAAATAAAATGAAAGATGGAGCGGTACTGATCAAGCCGCTGGGTTTTGCCGCTGGGTTGTTGTGGGTGGTGTATGTCTGGGTCAACCTTTCTATGTCCAAATCAGGGCTTGAAAACGAAATTGTTTTTAAAACGTTCCGTACAAAACGGATCAAGTAGCCTTTGTTTAATGTTTTCGTTCTCGGAACCGTTCCACCACCAAAATATCGGTCCTGAACCAATTTCGTTTGTTCTTAAAGTTCGTTATATTTTGCAATGTTACGTTTAGATATAGTTAATACAAAATATATTTGGTGGACTTTCAAACTTCACAAACT
>OMKY01087788.1:1885-17412 GCA_900302395.1 Bregmaceros cantori | reverse complement strand
GTGGGGAAGATTATTCCAAGATTTAAGATGGAGAAACTGTTTCTTTTTGCTCTGACTGAGACATTGCTAACCTGCAGGGCTTGAAAACGAAATTGTTTTTAAAACGTTCCGTACAAAACAGATCAATAGGCCTATGTTTAATGTTTTCGTTCTCGGAACCGTTCCACCACCAAAATATCGGTCCTGAACCAATTTCGTTCGTTCTTAAAGTTCGTTATATTTTGCAATGTTAAGTTTAGATATAGTTAATACAAAATATATTTGGTGGACTTTCAAACTTCAATTCAACTGTATTAACATGAAACCGGGTTTAAAACGCCATTACATTCACTTCCTTGTCTGTCCACAAGATGGATCCTCAGATGCATGGGGTTTGATGACTGACGGTGACAGTTGGATGGATGCACAACCGAAAATAGTCTCCCAGACATAGGATATGTTAAATTATATAGAGAACAGACAAAATAGTTTTTACCTGGTTTTGTGGATTTCATAAAATTCAGTTTCTGTTCCGGAACAGTTAAATCTTTTTCCGTTTCCGCTTCTCATAAAATTCCGTAAAATTCTGTTCGTTTTCGGTTTTTGTTCCTTGAACCGGTTCGGGGCCCTGGTCCAGATACACTTGTTCTGCCGGTTAGGCAAAGATCTGGAGTGCACGCTAAGATCTGTGCACCAAAACGAGAGGAGCTGAAGCGGAGTGAAAATAGCTTCTATGACATTTAACTTTTTTTTACTTACCCTGTCGGATTGCTGGACCGACAGCATTGTTTGTTCATCTTTTATTATTTTCTATTTTTGCATCCATACCTACACCTCGCACTTCAGATTTAGATTAACCTTTGATGTTTCTCTGCAATAAATAATACAGACATTAAGCCGGTGGCCTTCTCTGTTGTCCTTGGTACATAGGCATAGCGTTCACCCACTTGTCTTTTGTTTGTGTGCTTTGTTGTGGCGTAGATTTTCTTTAAACCCCTTTTTGCAGTGCAGCATTTTATTTGTTGTATTCATAATGGCAATAACCCCGTCATTTTAATTGAGCCGTAGCAGGCTTTTAGTGTGTTAGGTTTGCTGTCTAGGGCCTGCGTTCAGCCAGCACGAGAAGAGGGGAACGGGCTCTGCGCCTGTATGCGCACCCAAGCGATTTAAATTGTTAAATAACCATTGTGAACTGGCTGTGCTTGTCCGCTGTTCTGTTTGCACCTGTCGGCTGCTTATACCAGCCAGCCTGAATTCTGTCTCATTACACATGTCACCTCTCCTTCAACTACAAAAAGAAAGAGTTTCATTTCCAAATGTTCTTATTTTTTATATAAATGTTTTTGGGACTTTTTTGTATGGCATATGTGTGCTTTGTAGTGCACTGTCTTAACAAACGTCAGTACTGCGGTACGCTCTTGGACCATTTTATGTTTTTGGTCGCGTTGGTTTGTGCCCTTGATAACTGCAAAAGTTGAGCACGGATCTGAATGAAATTTTGCAGAGTTCTTGGAAAAGACAAAAGAAATAAGTGATAAGTGATTTTGGTGCATTTCTGTAGCCTACAAGTACCATAACATAATCATTTTCTTTGAGCGATACTAGGAACACAGCGACGCACACTCCTCGGCGTGTGACGTCAGGGATTATGTGCATGCGCAGCGAATAACCCAAAGCTAACATGCTAACAGCTACCGACTACCATTGTCTGCCCAGCGCAGAGCACTGCCGGTGCCAGGGGCGGGTCGCGCACATCGCAACAACAAACTTCTCTCTGTGGAGAATTTCTGGCGTTCGCTGTCGGCTGCTGTTTGCGAGCTTGTGTGGGTGCTTCGTGTGTGTGTGTGTGTGTGTGTGTGTGTGGCGCGCGCACGTGTGTGTGTTCATCCTGCAATAACCAGTACCATTAACACTGTCTGCTGTCGTGGTTGAATGAACAATTGAATTAAAAAATACTCTACGAACACTTGCATTGATAATGGGTTGCCACACATACTGCTTGCACTAACAGTACTATGTTTTTGTACCACTTCGGCGCAGGTTTGCAATCCTTGAGTGCTTCTAGTTTTAAATGTATTTTTATATGTGAATGTGACCTTGGTTGATGTTGTGTTTGGTCACACGGTCGTATGAATGTCAGTACGTATGGATCTCTGTTTATCTGTCCATCTGACTCTGACCAGAGGTGCCCTTGCCAGACCCAGAGAGTCATCAGCCAGTCTCTTTGGAGGGTGCTTTACAATGTGTCCGCTTCACCACCAACAAAGATCCTGGAGGGCGGCCAGCAGAGGATGAGAGCCAGAGATTAGTGAACAAACAAAAGCAGGTCCACGCACAAAGAGCAGAACATGATCCTGAATTGAAATGCAACAGAGGAGAGAGACTGTCACGAAGAGTGGGGACACCCCTATGTTCCGAAATCGTTATTTTCAGAAAAAATATGGCTTAGGGTAGGGGAAGTTACAGGTCGTTTGTCTGAAAATAGGGATTTCGCAATTCCGGTGTCTTTTACAGCCCTTCCTCTAGGCGGGAACATGCTTGCAGGAAAACACTAGTTGTATGTTTTTTCTAGTTGAAGATTGACTTCTCATTTAATGAAATGATAGGGATTTCGCAAGTTATCGCCCCCGATGCTATAGTGGGAAATTTCTTTCTTCTCTCTGTGTGTTTGCACGCACACCGTGAACTCGCACCGTGAACATGACCACTCGGCAGAGTGGCGTCATACAAATTATATCCTCCAAACTATACATTCCCTTATAATGGCCCCAGGGTTGGCATATGGCGCCATCTGGCGGTCAGATGGAGGTTCTGCACCAAATACTTTTTACTTAAAAAAAAAAAAAAAAGGTAACTCGTCTTTGGCACTGAATGAGTAAACATACACCATGTTTGGATGGTAAATGAACAGCTGCGGTTTGGAGAAAGAACATTCCAGAATATTCTCACATGTACACATTATTTTACTTGCTGTCTAACCCCCCGCGCCCACACATACTCCAACACGGACACACACGCACCCACGCGGTCCTAAAACAAACCCACGCGCACCCACATACACACATTCACGCACGCACGCCTCAACTACCCCGCAAGCATCCACCCACACACCCTCGCACGCACCGACCAGATGCATGTGTCGGCTCCAGCTGGCGTGTCCTTGGCATGTAGCTCATCCTGCTCAGTGTTCTGACTGCAGATGAGCTCAGCGCTGCCTCTCTATGGCCAACGTCGTCAATGCACCTCCTGTGCTGAACATGCTAATTATGTTAGCTTCACCGAGAAACGAGGCGCCAAACGGCCGCAATTTGCATACACATTCAGGAGGAAGCAAATATCTCCCGCTTGCCTGTCATTTTCATCACGCAGAGATATATGCAGAACTGGCAATTTACTGCGTCTAAATGCAAAATCCATGTTTTTCCACACTCGCTGCCATGAACATGGGTACTTTTGGATTACTTTTTTATGAAACAACAAATAATGTCTAACAAATTATTTGCAATAAGCCACAGCCTGAAACAACACTGGATTAAACCCTTAAAACCAAAATAAAAACCAATTGCTTCAGTAAATTGACGAATTTGCCCTTTACAATTACATTTTTATTCATGTAATCTAGATTATGTTACAATTGTCTGGTCAACATGTCCTTAAAAAACATGTGTAAATTTATAGAGCAACATATATTGCCCTGATTTGAAGAAAATGAAAACCATCCAAATTGGCACCACAACACAACAAAATCGCAAGCTAGTTAGAAACGAACCATCTCGCGCTCAACGTCAAAAAAACAATGGCTATTCTGTTTTCAATTAGAGCACTCCCATCCAACCACAGTCTCGCCATTACGGTCAATAATGAAGCAATCCAGATTGTCTCTGAAACAAAACATTTAGTTCTCATCATCGACAGTCCCCTTACATTTTGAAAAACAAGTCAAAGGCCTCTCTCACAAATTGATAAGAACGCTAAACATCATCTTCAAACAGATTAGAGACTGATTAGAGAAATGTTGCTGGTACTAATACTACTTACGCTACAATTGTCTGGTCAACATGTCCTTAAAAAAACATGTGTAAATTTATAGAGCAACATATATTGCCCCAAAACCCTGATTTGAAGAAAATGAAAACCATCCAAATTAGCACCACAACTACCAAATATTTTAATAATTGTAACCTCGAGGCCCAACGCGACCACAGTTAGCCTGCACTGATTACAGTCTGCACTTCGCTTCTGCTTCCAACTACTGGTTTGGACCTTGTCTGCTTCATGTCATCGCCGCCATTAACGCACCACGTCGTGGTTCCTCACGTGTTCGCATAGCTCCGCCCGATGCCTGCCACGCGGTCACGCTGCCATCTTCCTCCACCGCCTTGAGCATAACCCCCGACATGCAGCTGACGGTCCGAAGGTTGGTCCAGATGACCCCGCGTCATGGACATTCCGTCCAATGGTTGGTCCCGACCACCCCACGTCATCCCCAATCCGCCCAATGGTTGGTCCAGACGACCACAGGAAAGCTGTATGAGTGGACATTGATGATCTTTAAGGCAATAGTGAGTGTGTCTTTGTGTCAGTCTGTGTATGTGTTTACCAGTCTGTGTGAGAGTGAGTATGTGTGTGTGTGTGTGAGAAAGAGCTAGAAAGTGTGTGTGTATGATTTTGTGTATGATTGTGTGTGTGGAGACTTATTATGCTCAACCACACTCTCCACCCAGGGCTGTGGATGTTACGTGTGTGCCTTGTGTGGCAATTGAGGAGCCTCAGGCAGGGCCGTAACACACATACACACTGGAGGGGACCGGTCCCCCAAAATGTCGAGCTCCAGTATTTAGCCTGGAACTGCAGTACGTATTAGCCCAGTTGAGTAGTAATGGACTAATAAAATTACAGTAAACAGATTACAAAAATAGTAACTGGAGTCTGTGTTGGCTGGGATCCGTCTCATCTTGCCCTTGAAGTAATGGCTTCTTGTCTGCTTCATGGCTGGCCTTTGATCGCATGTGAATTTTGGTATCAATGAAAAAAAAACAATGTTCCAGGACGTCTGTTTAGACAACAAGGCTTCTTCTTTGAGCACTGTTCTTAGCTAAACATCAAGATGTTAAGCTCAGCCCATATCTCTTTGTCACTTCGGGTGTCTGTATGAGTTCCATTTAATCTCGTCGTTGTGGACCGCGGTGGCTCACAAAAACGCACACAAAACGCTCACCAGTTCAAAATCCGACCACTCGATGTAGGTCTGTGACCAGTTACACATCACCTCCCTTGCATCGTTCATCATTTTACATAAATATTGATGAAATATAGTCAAATCTGACTTAAAGTTACTCACCGAGTGGTCACATGTTCTTCTGGAGCAATAGGCTGGCTGCTTCTACTAGTACTTCCAAAAAGAATGAGACAATGGAACAGGTTGAACTGATTATTAAATCATGCGTTTGTGGGTCACAGATCCGCACAATAACATTGGGGTGAGGAATAGCACACCGCAAGTTACCGCCACAATTTTTAAATAACCCTGTAGGTTATTTAACCCGGAAGTGACGTTCAGAGACCGGACGTACACCCCGAACTTGTCTATAGTCATAGTGACTAAGTATACATTGTTCACTTATTGCCCAGGAAAAGGCAAATTGTAATAAAATAAATGAACTAACGAACTAACTAACAAACTATGGCTGTGTGTTCAAACCTATCAAAGCATGGTTTGAAAAACAAGCACTGCCCTTCACACGAACTCATTCACTCATTTGCATTGTCGTTACTCAGCCCACACGCTGCTGAGCTAGTCTTAGCCCGACCACAAAATACCACGGCCTGATGAAGGATTGGACGTCTGGAGTCTTCAAGCCGGAGAGCTCAGCCTGTTGGAGGGGGTGCCAACCCTGACACATTCACTGATCCATACACACACACAAACACACACACAAACACACACAGACAAACACACACACAAACACAAGCACAAAAACAGACAAACACACTCACAATCACAAAAACAGACAAACACACAAAAGCACACACACACACACACAAACAAATCCATACACACACAGCCTACAGCCTTTTCAAGCCTGCCACACATTGTCTTTCATGTCTCACTCCCTGACTTACAAATTCTACAAAAGTCAAAGACTCAAATAATCCAGTAACAAGTTAGTTATTTAAAATTCTAGTTAGTAAAAAAAAAGTCTACCATATTTTCTGCACTATAATACAGGGTTTGAAAATGAAATTATTTTTAAAATGTTCCGTTCTGAACAGTTCAGGCAGGCCTCTGTGTAACGTTTTCGTTCTCAGAACTGCTCCGCCACGAAAATACTGGTCCTGAACCAGTTCGGAACACAGAAATTGTGTTCCGCAAAATTCCATTCGTTTTTGTTTTCGTTCCTTAAACCGGTTCAAGGAACGCTTGAACCGAGCCCTGCTATAATACCGTATTTTATGCACTTTAGTAGCGGTGCCGCGTCTACATCTAGAGCAGCGTGATAAAGACGGGACTCTTACACGCAAGGCGCCCAAACGCAAAATATATAAAACAGATGGATTTTGGCGCGCCTTGGAAACGGCGCACTAGGGAGCTGCCTAGTTAGCCTCAATGGACGCACCGAATGAATGAATGAATGAATGAATTTTATTTTAGGACAGACAGTACAGAGCCATTAAACATTTCAGCATGAGACATGTGATACATAGAGATGGTTGTACAAGACGGGCTTAGCAGAGTTGCTACATTTCACCCGGCTGTCCATGGATGGAGTACATGGGGAACTTAAAACACAAATAGAAACTGTCTAAAAGGGTTAAAACCATTACAACTGGTTAAAAGGGTTACAACCATTAAAAGAAGTTAAGACTGGATGGTGGAGGTTAGGGCCATGATGCATGTAAGATGCACCCTCCGTGGATTTACAAACTTTTTCTCAGACACAAGGCACACCAAATGCACCAGTGTGGTAGACCCACACTGACACATCGGGTATGGGGCAAAATGAGGCATTCGTCCATCTTGAAATTGTGTTTCCCACAAGTTTCCATGAAATGTTGCTGATACTAATACTACTTGTTCTCTGGAAAATATTTTGAGGATTTCTCAAGTATAAAATGGAACAGATTAATGGACCAATCGTTTCAATAATCAGCAAATGATTGACTATTGAAATATTCATCAATTGCATCTCTAGAATACACCAGAGATGCAGACTCGAGTCGAAAGACTTCACTCGAGTCACCAAAATCGGGACTCGAGACTCGACTCGGACTCGCGCCCTAAAGACTTGGACTCGACTCGGTAATCTAGGTCAATGACTCTCAACGAGTATTTGACAAGTCTTTCCCCCTTTTTTGGCTTTAAAATAATGAATGAATACTTATTCATAATCATTGCATTCCTATATAAACCTGTATCACATTAGCTAACTTTGTACTAAGCATTCTGTGTGTGATATATGCATGTAGGCAAATCTAGTTCTGCATTCAATTCCAAGCTTTTAGAGCTACATCTTTAAAAATAACTTGAGACTCCACTCAGACTCGTAGCCTAAAGACTCGGACTCGACTCCTAAAGACTCAGACTTGTGAGTTCGGCACTCGTGTACATCTCTAGAATACACACACACACAACATAAATAAGTTCCCGTGTACCATGAAGTCATTATTCTGAGATAACAAGGTTTCCACCGGAGCAGTGGAACTAAATGTCACCAAAAACAAGTGTGGCACGCTATGTATCGCCACCCATTGCACACAGCACCTCTTGAACTGCGGCCCGTAAAAAAAAAAAAAATGCACCTAACGGCAGCCATTCGTGACTCAGCCGATGTGGAGTCATGGCTTAATCACACTCAACACCCTGCAAGGATGAGCGAGCAAATGCCAGTGTATAAGACAAGCACACAGTGACACACTGACACTCTTCTGTTGAGTCAGACAGACCACTTTTGGCCAAGATGTGGGGACCACTAGGTTGTCCGTGCACCGACACAAATTAAATTCATCCGTCCATAGGTAATGTTCGCTCTTACCTTACCTTTACGTACTCTTGAGCCCAATTCACACTGGACTTTTATTACCTATGGACCCCTGGTAATTCATAATAATTGCGGAGGGCGTCTGAGTTTCATTTGACGTGCGGATGCGCAATGTCCATGATTTGCAAAGTAATATATCCACTGCAAATTACCTACTGTGATTCGGCGAAACACCACAATGGTTTGAATTCTGAATTTGTTTAACTTTGTTAATACACGCACACACGTGCGTGTGTGTGAGAGTGAAGTCTGTGTATGTGTGTACACGTGTGGGCAAGCAAAAATACTGCACATGTCATAGTGTCTGTTAAATTGAGCAAAAGACAGGCTTTTACCAATCCTGTCAGAATGCGCGACAAAATAACACGGACGTCAGGTGGTAATTGAGAATTACCAGAGGTCCCCACGTAATTCAATGGCAGTGCGAATTGGGCTTTAGCCGAGGATTCCAGTGTGTTATTGGGAAAGTCTTGGAAAATCTGTGCAACAATGCTTGTGAAAATCATGTCACAACTTTATTCAGGCATTTGTACAAAGTAATAGAAGTAGAAGACATTTTCTTGTTGCTTTTGAACACTATTACTTTTGGTACTATTTAGACCTAGGTAATGTGGCACTGATTATTAGTTAAAAAGAAATGACAAGTTCACCGCCCATGAGCCCTCAGACCACAGTATTGAGAAACAGCCAGTTTCTTGCACTGCCCCGATATAAAACATTTGGCTTGACTCACAGATTTGGTTTTGCGACAACCAGTGGACACATTCAGCTATTTCTTCTATTGGTAAATTGCAGCTATTTACGTGAATTATGTGAATTAAACCCATTTTGCTCAGGCCCTGGGGCTGTACCATAGACTGTATATAAAGTAGACGCAGCGTCATCCCATTGCTTTCATCAAACTTTTTTGTGCCCGTCGACTGCGCGCTGCCATTATTGAAAGTACCCGTATATCCGGTACCAGGAGAGATAGAGAGAGCTATACAGTATATGAGAGAGACAGACACCCCACACGCGACTTCTTCCGGTGGTACTGTCCGCTAGGGGCGCCAACAACAGAGTCAGAATGAATGGGATCCTATGGGAGCTCAAATAAAAAAATATTAACGCCAAATCTGACGTGTTTGTGAAATTATGATACCTCTCACACAATGAACCGTTAATTATCCCGACAATATACATTAAAACATCAATTACAAACGATCTTTAAATAGGTTAAATGGCCTGGGGAAAATGGCATTCCCATTGGCTCCGCTTTGGGTAGTCGACTCCGCCCACTCGACTAGCAGAAGGCAGAAGCACACAGAAGTCGGCACGCCGGCTGAAGCGAATGCGACGTTCATATTTATATACAGTCTATGTACGTTTGACATAAACACACACATCAGAATATAGGACACAGTCCATAGTGAAACGTCAATAGCACAAACCATTCCAAAGTTATCAGCCCCCGGTTTGCCTTTCAAAGTCCCCACAATGGACCCATCCCTCATCTTGCCAGTTCACACCTCACCAAATGAATTGGCCATGATGCTGCCGTGCTCCGGTCACAACCTTGGGGTCGAGGACATGCCGGAACAATCCGGTTTGGCGTCCCGCTCGGCGTGTGTGTGTACACACACTCATACTCGCACACACCCATAGCGTCAGGATCAAAGACAGCTCTCTGGGAGCAGGTACCCTGTGACAGCACCTTCCCCACCCGCTCGCCGAACGCTCCGCGGGGGGCCGCGGCGGGCGAGATGGAGGAATAGCAGGGGAGCGCCACACAGCGGGGGGAGCGGCAATCAGCTCGCTTTCCTCTCGACTCGGACCGAGCGATAGGAAAGTGTGTCAAACCGCCGTGGTGGCGCCCCATGCAGAGAGCAAACTTTGCAGACTATTGTGTGTCACGATCCGGGGCATAAGGGTGTTTGTTAAAGGCAAACATGGAAGTAAAAGAAAACAAAAAGAAGCAGAGGCAGCAAACATAATCGATGATGCAACAACATTTAGAAATGGTCAGAACTCAACCTGCCTACACTACACAAAATGCCACCGAAAGGTCGGTTACAAGGCTGCATTCCGAAACCTCTGCATTCCGAAATTAATTTTGGCGTATCATTTGCCGGGATGTAGAGTGCAAATCCAAAAAACGATCTCCAAAACCTTAACCCCTGACCCTAACCCTGACAAAATAAGCGGATTGTTTTTTGGGATTCAAACTTTACCGGAATGGAGTCATTTCGTGACGAATGCCCCCCGAAAAAGCTCTTTCCAAACGCAGCCCAACCTAGCGCTATTCTATGTTTTACAGCTGCAGAACCTTCATTTTTATGACAGTTTGCGGCTGCTTGCAGTAAATTGAGAGACGGAGGCGTTGGTTGCTTTTATCTGTTTTGAAGACACTGTGAGGTTAGTTTAATGTAGTTAACAATGTAATACAAATAATTATTATCATAAGAGCAATATCACCAATCTTTGTCACTTCCAACCAATCACAGTTTGCAGAGAGTAATATATTTCAGTCACCTGACCATTGAAATTTCACACAATATACTTGCATATACAACTGAAAACATTCTTTACATTCTTTTCATTCCTGACTAGCTATGATAGTGTATAGGATCAGAATTAATTTGATTGCTTTTTAAGCAAAACTACATTATAAACAAGAAAGAATCGATTGATTAATGCAAATGAAAAATGGCATCTCAAATGTAATATTTTAATTAAAATGAGTTTAAATGAATTTAAATGATTAAAATGAATTAAAAATGAGAAAAGTAATATTTTAAAGTTATTAATGTTATGTCAATGGCGCCGCGTTCACCTCCCCTCGTCGGCTTGTCTGACCCCGTTCTCCTCGACCCAGTTTCCGACTAATCCTATCCAATAAAGATTGAAAAAAAAATGGCGCAGACGCCCGAAAAAAATAACTTAAATTTTTTAAATAAAAAAATATAAATAAAAAAATATGATAACAGAAACCTGATCACGCACACGTTAGCCATCCAGGAAGCTGGCAGCAGATCTTCCGTGCCCGGCTGGAAAACGAAAATTGTTTTTAAAATGTTCTTTTCTGAACAGTTCAGGCAGGTCTATGTTTAACGTTTTCGTTATCGGAACTGTTAGCAGCAGAATAACGGTCCTGATTTGGAACGCAAAAATTTTGTTAGTTTTTAAAGTTGACAGTGAAAGTGTTTGTGTTCCGTTCGTTTTTGCTTTTCGTTTTCATTCCTTGAACTGGTTTGGAGCCCTGCTTCCGTCTCCCACCGTACACCGTCCCACCGTCTCCCTCCCGTACCCGGTGACGGATGCGACCCATGATCTACTTGGAAACAGGAAGGGTATTTACCGGGTCAGAGCGAGTGCCACAGACGCCGCTGCCTGGAAAGCCTTTCCTCCCAGCAGCGACCATCAATGATTCATGGTTTTATGGAAGCGATTATTCCATTGAGGAAAAGACACCGTGGAGCGTGCCGTGTAATATAAATAACATCCCCCGGAGGGCGCAGACACGTGACACGCTGTGTGGCCGAGTCGTCCGTGTGTCTGCTCCGTGCGCGTCTCAGTGCGAGAACATCGTCATGTTTATCTCCACTTATAGCAGACTGTGCACCAAAATGGGTCATCCTTCTCGAGAGGCGCCAATCCAGCAGTGAATGCCCTATGTTCCGAAATCCCTATGTTCCAAAGGGTTACAGGTAGTTTATGGGTTAGGTTTAGGGTA
The DNA here is from genome assembly GCA_900302395.1 of Bregmaceros cantori. NCBI lineage: Eukaryota > Metazoa > Chordata > Actinopteri > Gadiformes > Bregmacerotidae > Bregmaceros > Bregmaceros cantori. Next base: position 5,682 of record OMKY01087788.1, on the reverse strand, counting down.
GGGGTATTGGGAAGATTGGGAAGGGGTTAAGGGTTATGGGGCAACACCTCGTTGTTCCGACACTCCTATCTTCCGACGGAAAGATGTAAAGTGCGAATCCAAAAAACGATCCGCTTAGTTTGTTAGGGACCCCTAACCTAATCCTAACCTAACAAAATAATCAAATAGTTTTTGTGATTCGAACTTTACATCATGGCAAACAATACACCAAAATCAACTTCGGAATTTTAGGATGTCGGCGTCACCAGGGTTAGGGTAGAGGTTAAGATGAGGGGTTTACCCCTAACCTTACAGTGACTAAATGACTACTGTGACTAAACCTTTCTGAACATAGGGCTTTCGGAACACAGGATACAAACCAATCCAGCCTTGTTCTGTTTTGAGTTGGTAGGTCGAGTCCTGACCTGATTTTTAGATGCCGCCAACATTTGAGTTGTCTGTCTCTTCTTCTTTCATCTTCCACTAATCCTTTGAGGTAGTTTTGTGGGGCTTTGACGCCGAGGATGGAGATTGGCATTTGGAGCAGCATACTGTATATTAAACACGTTTCAGCGGACGACGGAGCAAACAATTAAACAAACAAAGGATGAATAGATTATTAAAGATTGTTGACAACTAATTCAATAATCGATTATCATTATTTCATCTGTTTGCACTCTGTTGCAAAGAAAGTAAAGAAAATATTTTTTTCTTGACAGTAGAGATCCTCTAGTCCATATTTAAACTGTTGGATTTAAATTTACATCAGTGCGTGTAAAATGTTTGCGACTGAATGAGTTAATAACAAACAAAATAAACTTTTTTTTCCAAAAGAGACTTACAGATTGAGCTACAGAGATTAAATGTGTTGAGTTGCCCTCTGCCTAACAGCCTGCGCTACCGTGCCACCACATCTAGCCTACATGCTAATGCCAGCATAACAGAAACATAAATAACATTTCCCGCGGGGCGCAGACATGTGACAAAAGTACACACACGTTGCGTGGACGGGTTATTGGAGTGTTATATTCTGTGCATGCTGTAGCAGCATAACAATTCTTTGGAAAAAAATCAAAACTTCCAGTGAGAAAAGTAGGCGTTTTGTCAGCCAGAGGGACATAAATACACGGCTCAGGGGAGACGCGTTGGTGTTTTTTGCTCGGCCAAAGCCACCGTCCCGTGGGGAGGATGGTGCGTTCATTTGTGGGCCAACATGGCCTCTAGGCTGTCAGCAAAGATGGGTAGAGTAGAATTTAAAAAGTAAAACATTTTAAAATTGAGTGAAGAAATTCTAAAATAACATTTTTACTAAAAAATAAACAAACTAAAATGTAGTTAAAAATGTAAACACTTAAAAGGTTATTTAAGAATTAATAAAAATCTGTCCATGATAAAAATTGAATAAATAAGATAAATGAATAAAATAAATGTTTTTTTCACAAGGACAGCAGAAGGTTTCCTATATCTAATACAATACATTTTCACTCTACAATAGCAGGTGTACATGGAGAGAGGATGGGTTCACAAGAACCACCGGAGCTAGAATCTCAAGCGATGGATGGGTTTCATGGAGGTGGGCCCAGTCTGTGAATAGCGTGCATATCATCGACTCAAGCTCTTTGGGTTGCATGTATGAAAAGAGAAAACATTTGCCATTTTTACTATGTGGGATGTGATGAGCTAAACCTTAGTGTTGATCATGGAGTGTTCATGAAGTGGTTTTCTATTGTCACTCAGTGAATGTTACATCAAGGCTAATCAAGGTCTGCCCGCATGCCGCATGTAGCCGGGTGAACGAGTGGGAATCTGGGGGTGATTGAAATGCGGTGCTACCTACTCGATCGTGGCATGAAACAATGCCGCTGGCGCTGTTGACTGTCCTGAGAATTAAATGAAAAAGTTAATTTAAGCAAGTAATATGTCATTGAAAACCCTAAGTAAAACGCATATATGGTTAGCCATACAAATTACTTAAGTAAAAGTATTGTTACCTCAGCAAAATGTTGCTGAAGTAAAAGTAAAAAGTAGTAATTCAAATATTTACACACAAGTAAAAGTAACAAAGTACTCCATAAAAAAGATACTTAAGTAGCTTTTTTTCGGTAAAAAATAAAATAAATTAGAATAATAGAATAATAAAATAAAATTCTCTTTTCGAAATGTTATTGAATGCCCCTTGTTGATTTACAATCCCCGAGAGAAAGAGAGAGAGAGAGAGAAAGCACGCTGTTACGAGAGACAGAGAGAGAGAGAGCGAGCGAGAGAGAAAGTGCCTTGTTACGAGAGACCGAGAGAGCGAGAGAGAAAGAGAGAGAGCGTGAGAGAGAGCGCCCTGTTACGAGGCCGAGAGAGAGAGAGAGAGCGCCCGAGAGAGAGAAAGACAGAGAGGGGGAGACCGAGAGGGGGAGAGCGAGAGTGACCGCCCGAGAGGGAGAGAGAGATATGACGCCAACAGGTGTCGCCAAAGGCCAATTAATGTAACGAGTAGCGACTTGCTGACATCTCAGTAAAAAGTAGTTTTTTTCATCCCAAATTTACTCGAATAAGAGTAGAAAGTAACTAGTGAAAAATATTAAAAATTTAAAAAAGTACACAAAAAATTGTAACAAATTAAATGTAATCTGGTAAAATGTTATCAAAAATAATTCAAATGTTATTCAAAAATGGTGTTATCGGAGTGCCGCATGTCATAGCTACATATTCATTTGTTGCTAATCAAGTTTAGAGAGAATAATAAACATCCTGCAGCCAGAGGGGCTACACACAGACCCCCAGACACATGATGGCTATCATCCCCGTGGGAGGAACGCTGCGTTCATTCGCGGGCTAACGCGGCCTGCAGGGCGTCAGCCTGGTTGGGTGACACAGGCCCCAAGGCCTGGTTCCATTCTAATAATAAACATTAACAGGGACTGTGGCTCTACCAGACCCTTTCAATTAGAGACACAAGGGATGAGTGTGACCGTGTGTTTAAACCCAATATGATCTACTGCTTCCATGTTCTGTGTGTTCAAACCCTGGTTTGCTGTATTAGAAAAATAAGCTGGACCAAGGGGATAACAAACTAGAAACACTATTATGTTACTTATAGGCTATAGAAATGCACCAAAATGTAATCACTTGTCACCAGTGGTACGCAAGCACACTCTTGGTGGTACGCAGGATTATAGTCATAAAAATTAATATTTTCGTGATCTGCTGGAGATGCTTAGGCTCAGATTAACGGAGTCTGCCACAGTTTATCTTGACACTATCTGAGCTGTGTTAGCACCACGCAGTAGAGTGGAAGCAACTGCTGTGTGTTGTTGCAGTTTGTAAACTCATAACAGTTGTCAAACTATTAGGCTACAGGCTAGGTTACTTATAGGCTACAGAAATGTCATTTCCAACAACTTCAAATATATAGAGAACAGAAAAAAACATTTTTAACCGATTTTATGGATTTCATAATGTTCTGTTTCTCTTCCGGAACAGTTGAAGAAATATTTTTTCGTTTCTGTTTCCACTCCTCATAAAATTCAATAAAATTCTGTTTGTTTTCGTTCCTTGAACCAGTTCAGAGCCCTGGTTGGTGTTGACCTAATAGACAAAAGAACAAAACTCTCCGAGTGGCCCTTTAATCTCCACCTACTCAGGTACATTACCTGTGATATGTCTTACCTGTTGGTGCTGTGCAGCTGCTGTGTCTGTGTTTTACATTGTGCCTGCTTGCATTTTATTTTACTCCCTGTGTCACAGTGTAGAACTCCGTGGCCCTGACCTGGAAATGTTCTATATGAATGTGCATGTATTTGTGTATAAATATATATATATATATA
>OMKY01087780.1:0-11201 GCA_900302395.1 Bregmaceros cantori | reverse complement strand
ATTGAACCGGGGGTCCGGTCGAGTGCCTGGGGGGGTGTGGGGGGATCCGATTGAACCGCGGCACTGGGCGAGTGCGGTGATTCGCGAGGAGGGGTAGGATTGACAGCGCGTGCCGTTCCAACGTGGGGAGAACGTTCCGGCCACTCGCGTGCGCTACAGTGTTTTTTACATTGTTTCCTTTATGATGCGAGTTTGGATTTCATCTCAGGGGTTAGCCCGGATGTTCATAGTGACGTTAGAGCAATAAAACGCTATGACGAACATAGACGTCTTATGCACACAACTCGTGGATTTATAAGATGTGCATGTCCGTCATAAGCATACAAAGGGTTAAAACCCCTACATAGGCATTAGGTCTTTATGTAGGTTATGTTAATAGAAGGAACAATACAGGCCAACGGCTACCTATACTAAAAAAAAGAAAAAAGGAGAACAAATATACAGGGCCAGTTTCTTAAATAGGCTTACACTGGAGTGAAATACACCTTAAATGTGTTTAATTAGGTCTAATATCACCTTAGGTCTAATATAATATTATTATAATCATGACGGCTAATATTACAACATATTCTTATTATCATATTTTTTATTCTGCCCATTATTATTATTAATTACTATTATTATTATCACGTTAAATCAATTGAATATTATGTGATGAAAACTGCAATTACTTTTTTAAATTTTAAAATATGGCAATGTGATCAGGGATTGCATTTCAAGGAGTAACTTATATATTTAAGAGATTAAAAAGTAGCCCATTACTGTGCACAAGAGTAAAAAACTATATTTTCATGAGAATTACATATCGTCAATTAGTTAAATCATTGCATAACTGTGCAAATATTAAATTAAAATTAAATTGTAAATTTAGTGTGGCTTCGTAGGAAATTGTACTTGGTGATCACACTTTTAGCAGGTTGGCTGCCCAACAGGTAAATAACAATGCATTAATTGATTCAGTCAATGACTTACATCGCGGGCACGCCCGCATAATTCCACGTCTCTGGATGCATTGCTGCTGATCGGCTGATACAAGTTTTGTAATTAAATGGAGTAACCTAGCATCGCATTTCCACGCTGCTGTGCTCCACAGCGTATGGGTCCGGGGGTAGAGGTGGTGGAGCGCAGCGCCGAGAGAGAGCAAAGCCAAGGGGCGCTATTTTTTGTGACGCGTAGGGAGTGGGGTCCGTGCAGATGGTTAGAGGCGGAGGCAGACGGTTATAGAAGGCTGACGCTTCGCAGCCGCAGATCGCCACAGAAACGGTAATTCTCCGACAGAGGAAGAGGAGTTTGATCACTTCTGTAAATAGTTGTAATATTTAATACGCAATTGAACGTGTGTGGATATGTAGTGTGACATTAATGTGACGTAGCCTGTAATCATTTTGGACACCTTTGATACTAGGGTGGGCCAGCTGTCAATTATAGTGGCACCTGCCCACTGTGGCCCTAATGTGGCTACGCCACTGCTGTATGTGTTGGTCCATGAACAGACTGTACACAACCCTCTTCAGTCTAAAAATAAGTCAGGCTGTGACCTAGCCCTTGGCTATGTTCACTGTTTCCTGACATTAGCGATGGCACTAGCCCTCCCAGGAAGAAACCATTGCCTCGTGCTTCTCTTTCTGTGCCGAGAGCAAACTAAAATTTCTACAAGGCCCAGATTTGTGCATATGAGTCATGATGCCAGAAAAATATTACCATAGCACCCTGTAATGTATCAATAATCCTTTAGCATTTACATTGTGTTAGAGTCAGACCAGTATATCGGTCATGATATATATCGGCCGATATGAGGCGTTTTGCCATATCGGTGCTGTATCAATATCTGAATTTCCCTGCCAATATGGAGGAATCTTTCATTTTATTGCAATTACATGCACGGTTATAATTAGTCATTTTATAGACATTAGTGATTGTCCCCCGAACTGTCCCTTACCTCTATTTAAAAACAACATCACGTATTGATAACAATCTCAATGAAAACAACATGACATTTAAATGTAGCGTGTGAGTGCCATTGTCCATATACTTTCCATGGGCCAGATGTCTAAAACTAATCAAAAGAACACCAGCAATATATGGCATCACCTGAAAAAGACTCACCCTGTTTTAAATGATGCCATGGAAATGACTACAGTAAAAAAAGTGTAACTTCTTCCCAACCTTGTAAACAAGCTGGTTGACAATTGACTGACAGCTTACAGCTCTAAAATTCACTTTTGGTTACATACCGGTTTCGGTTCACTGGGCAAAAACCAGTTATCGGTATTGGACCAAAAAATATCATATTAGTCGGTTACTACATTGTATATGTATAATGTTCCATATGAAAGAGATTCCTCAAAGGGCCATGCAGCACTCCGTCCCAAAGTTTTTGTAAAGTGGTGCGCAGACATGCGGTAATGTTGTTGGTGGGGGTCGGCGAACCCACGACGCCATTGTGGCATACATGCCTTGCAGTGCTCTGCCTGTCCGACTTGGCCAACTGCGCAGCACATATGAAGCAACTTTTTAAGTAAATGTTGTTGTTTTTTTGTGCTGAGCCATGCTTTCCGCAAAAATTGTCTTGTCTGGTCTTACAATATTGAGATAGTATTGGTCAGAGCAGCTGCCTTTTTTTAACCTCCTCTACCACCGCTCCTCTCTGTCACATCTCCAACCCCTGCCCATTTCCATCCTCACCCTATTGTAACCAACCACAAACAAATTGTAGTAGGGCTAAGGGTTAGGTTTAGGGTTAGGTTATTAGAACGATCATTGAGTCTGGTAACACCAGGGTCTAAAAACATGTAGAATAAAAGCGGTGTTGAGGCGTGACAAACAAACTCTGCCCATGTCTCGCGTCGCCCGTACCAAACTGCGCCCACGTCTCGATTTGAATAATTCGATTGGTCAGCCCGTATACAAGCGTCATCTGCCTGATTTGTCCGGACCCAATGCACCGTCTATTGGCGTATGATGCGTGGACGATTCATTGGTTCTGGTGCATCACGCTATACAATCAGTGCATATAAAAGGACAAGGTGTAAAAAAAAAAAAAAAAAGAAAACCTAAATGCAAGATTTAAAAAAGGACAAAGGAACGCTGTACATACGCACACACGTTAGTCACTATTTCCGACCTTAGTTCAGAACTTATTGACAGTGGCACAAAAGTGTTTGTATCTATTTAGCTACCGCCTGCCTCATTGGCACTGATGCCTGCCCGATGGTAATCGTTCATATAGTGTGCATACACTATTGACCGGGAGATTGACATCAGAAGATCCATGTGACTGAAATAGGTCACCTCCAGACATGGAGTAAACCTTTCCTTTAATGGACAGGGCCCATAAAACACAACAGCTTCGGTGGCGGCGGCAGCTCAGAGCATCTCATCCCCCGACCCCCATCCCCACCACCACCATCCCTGGCCCCGCCCCCTCCACCAACCTGTCGGCATGCTGTCACCATGACCCTGCGGTGCTCCCTCCTTCCTGCACATGTTCTCTCTCTGTTTGCATTCGGAGGGTTACACGAGATAAGGCGGCCTCGGCTGAGAAAACACTTTCTCCCTCATCTCTCTCTTTTTCTCTTCTTGTTCACACACACACACACACACACACACAGACACACGTTGTGGCTCTTCTATATCACTTTCCGCTCCCCTCCTCAACTTTACATCACCCCATGTTTTGAACCGATGCTCACCTCTCTCTCTGCCTCACCTCTCACTCTCTCTCTCCTTCTTTCTGTCTCTCTCTCTCGTACTTCTCTGTTTGCAGGGCGTTCCCTCTCTAGAGTTGCAGTCTAACTGGCGTTGCACGGGGCAGCCGGACCCGGAGAAGCAGCAGCAGACCGCTCGCTGCACGCGCAGAGAAGAGAAGGAGAGGCGGAGGAAGAAGAAAGAGGTGTTGTCAGAGCAAGGCACAGCGCAGATCTCTCCAGAAAGGCCACAGGCCCGGACCCCCCACCCTGCCGATGCTGAGGAAGGCAGCGTGCCAGCACTAAAAGGCCCGTCGGACAGTGGGGAGGACACATCAGAGAGGGAACTGCTGCAGCAGGGGGAAGCAGAGAGGATTACCGAAGGCACTCAGCGGGCCGTGAAGGGAGTGATAGAGGGGGGAGTGAAGGGACAGGGTGTCCTGCAGGCGGAGGCAGGCTTAGGAGGAGGCAAGGCCGGGGTCAAAAGGTTGCGTGGTGGTCAAGCGGCCGGGGAGGCCGAGCAGTGGTGTTCAGCTGCCATGGGGGTGTCCCTCTCCTCGCGCTCGTCCGTCACCTCTTCATCAGACAGTGCAGAAATGCCCTCTGAGCAGGCCGGCGATGATGAAGAGGAAGGGTGTCGGTCCAGCCGCGGCTCCACGCCCTTGCCCTTAGCAGACGTGATGGAGGAGGAAGATGACGACGACAACGATGATGTCACAGAGGAGCTGACATCATTGCTGCCGACGGTACCACCCGGGCAACCGCTCGCACTCCGACAAAGGCAGGAAACGTCTGGAGGGTCTCTTGGAACTGACCCCTCCCTCGCTGTGGCTGAAGGGGAGGCTGCCGAAGCATCACCCAAACACACCCTTACAACCACCAACCCTACAGACTGCACCACGGACACGGATTCTGTGGATTCTACAACTCTATACATCACCGAAGACGAGCACACCGTGAGAGCCGAACCGGATTCTGTTTCGGCCGAGGAGGAAGCTGAGCCTTGTGCTGACTCGTTAGCCGGGATGAGGCTAGATACTACCTCAATGGGTACCCCGGGCGAGGGCTCATCAACCCTTGCTGCTACCATAGACTTGACTTCTTCAGATTCTCTTCTCGAAGTGGAATCCCAGGAGGTAACTGAGAACAACGGAATAACAGAACAGCCGCGAGACGTTTCCGACTTTGACGCCAACAGTCCTGCCTCCCAGGGTTTCCATAACAATGGGCTGCCGGAGGTGGTCAATCAAGGTGAAGACATCATGCCGGCTTTTGTCCCCGGAAGTCCTCTGTCTCCTGGATTGATAGACATTGTGGAGAATGCGGAGTCTTCATTGGAGTTCTTTGGAGAGTCCAGTATGCTGATGCTAGCCACAGTGGAGCTGATGACAGGCGCGCTGCCGACGAGCTCCAAACCAGGTATGGCATTCAGTTTATCACTCAGTTTATACTTACACCCCCTAGTACAACTCTGGATACATTACAAATCAAACTTTATTCTTTTTTTTGCTGCAAGTGGCATTAAGCGTATAGGCGGACCTGAAGTATATGACCATGAGGGGAAATCGATCTCATGCCACTGCATGTGCTGTCACAACACAAGATTATGTATGGGGCTGGATGTAGCGGTCTAACCAGAAATTGTTTACATTTTCTCAAAAGTGATTGGCTGATTTTCCCTAGCTTTGGATTTCCAGCGGCATATACATTATTTTTGTTACCTAATTTCATGGATATTAAAGGGCCAATTGTCTTCATTACTCAATCCATGAACAAAGTCATAAATGATGATTTTGCAAAAGTCAAACAACATTCATCATATCTGACCATCATCCTTTTCCAGAGGCACCGATCCAGTGTTGTTCGGTTTAGTTGTTTGGTTTGTCTGTCCTCAAGATAACTGAAAAAGTTGTGCACGGATCTGGATTAAATTTTGAACAGTTGTTGGAAATGACACACAGAAAAATCGATTGCATTTTGGTGCATTTCTGTAGCCTATAAGTAACATAATCATACTTAAACACCAATTATCAATAGACCGCTAGACGGTTACCGCAGTCACGTGACCAGATTTCCGGGTCGCATGGGGCCGCTGGGAAATGTAGTTGGAATGTTCGCCGGTGGGAATACAGTCTATGGGTCAATCGCGCTACTCGAGCACTTGCATTGATAATGGGTTGCCACTTACCACACTTACTGCTAGCACTAAAAGTAGTATTTTTTGCACCACTATGCCGCAGGTTTGCTTCTAGTTGACATTATGGTTTGAGTGACATACTGTGAGTCTGAGGGATTATTTTATTTCTATGTGATCTGTGCGTCTCTGTATTTGTCATCCGTCTTATGATCTAGTTTTGCAATGTTTCAGTTGTGTTACTCAGTTTTGCTGTCCAATTTACGCATTCAAGGCCGTACAACACTACCAGAAGGTATGAAAGTATTGTAGATTCGTCCCTTGATGAGTAGATTATTTGACGCAAGGAGTTATCTTACAATTACTTTTTACATCAATTTTCAACTTAAAAAAAAGGTTATTGTTGTTGGGTCCAAAGAGCAGCTCAAACGACCTGTCGTCTGTTTGTCTTTGTTTGTTCACCCAAATGCAATGCACACACTGAGCGCGCTTAACGCTATGACACTTGACTGTGTTAGCATATGCATAGACAATATATGCACACACGCCCACACACACACACGCGCCCACACAGACACACACGCATGCCGACAGCCATAATAGTGTGGGTTGCTTAGCAACTAGTCACCTAGGGACTGAAACTACTCGTTCTAACCAGTGATGTCAGTAGCTAAGTTACAGCAACTAAGTTACGCTGAACGCTCGCAATCTCCTTGGACGGCCCCATTGAAAAGTATGTGTTCTAATTGCAACGCTCACTCGCAGTCAGTGAGGACAAGTTGTTTGCCTTAAGTTAAAAAATAATAATGAAAAGTGAAGAAATTAAAAAAAATTAAGATTCAGATTACCCTTTAATGCAACCCCAATATATCAAGCCAACAATTCCATGCATTCCTGTTTCATCAATGGGCTTGGAAAGGTTGTGAAATAGGTTCTAACTTGGTTACTTTAAACTTTAAACTAGTCTGTAATCTAACTTGGTTACTTTCAAGAGTAGTGAGTAATTGGCAGATATGGGCAGAGTAGCCATACAAATTACTTAAGTAAAAGTATTGTTAGCTCAGCAAAATATTACTCAAGTGAAAGTAAAAAGTGGTCATCCAAATAGTTACTCAAGTAAAAGTAAAAAAGTACTCCACCAAAAAGTTACTTAAGGAGCGAAAGTAATGAGTAATTTTCAGTAAAAAAAAACAAGGACACATTCTCTTTTCAAAATGTAAAACGAGAGAGCGCCCAAGGCCGAGAGAGCCCAAGAGAGAGAGCGCCCGAGAGAGAGAGACCAAGAGAGTGAGAGAGAGCGTGAGAGATTGCCTGACGGGTATCGCTAAAGGCCAAGTTAATGTAACAAGTAGTGAATTGCTCTTCTTATTTCTCACGTAACTTGTAAAAAAGTATACACAAAAAATGTAACGGAGGAAATGTAATGCGTTACTGCCCATCTCTAATCAGTCTGATTACTTTCTACTTTTAACTGCGGCAACACATGTCCTAATCCCTCAGAGGTCTTTCCATATGAGGACATGCAATGATTTACTTTTGATGACATGTCATCACATGACTGGAGGCCACTGTCAACAAACACAGTTATGGCGGCCGCCGCTGACGCGACTGAGGGCTCCCTCTCTGTCGCTCTACCTCTTGTTCACTTGTTTTCTTATTCTCTCCATCTTTCTATCTCTCCAGGGATGAGTAGAGTGAATGGGTTAATTTTGGATTGCTTTTCTAAAAAAGCTTCACTCAAATTATTTCTAACAAATTATTATCTATAATCTGCAGCAAACGAACAAAAATAAAATGCTGTATCATTTCAGTATGATTAAGTAATCCAAAAGAAATCAAATCTGTGATTACTTTCTTAAAATAGGCTTTCCTCAAATAAAGAATTTCTAAAACGTAATCCAAAAGTAGCCATTCCCTATCCTGTCTATCTCAGACAATCTTGGTGATTTTCATGTTTTAGCAACAAATAAAAGTGTGCCACCGTCAAGCCATGGATTGTGAGAAAATTCCCTTTTGATAGATGGGTAGATAAATAGCTGAACAGATAGATTTTAGTGTGGGTATCGATTCAAAATCAATTAAATAAATTGGATTCCGATTCATAAGGCCACAACTCTGCTAGATAGAGAGATAGAATGATAGAGAGAAAGATGTTGATTTGGTGATTACGGGATTACTGTCACTAAAGCCCAATTTGCACTGCCATTGAATAACGTGGGGACCTCTGGTAATTCTTAATTACCCTCTGACGTCTGTGTTATTTTGTCACACGCTCTGACAGGATTAATAAAAGCTTCTCTTTTGCTCAATTTAAAAGACATTATGACGCATATGCCGTATTTTTGCTTGTCCACACGTGTACACACATACACAGACTTCACTCTCACACACATCCACGTGTGTGTGTGTATTAACGAAGTTAAATTCAGAATTCGAACCATTGTTTCACCAAATCACAGTAGGTAACTCGCAGTGGAATTATTACCACGCATATCACTGACATCGTGCATTCGCACGTCAAATGAAACTCAGACGTCCTCTGCAATTATTCCAAGTTACCAGGGGTGCATAGGTAATAAAAGTCCAGTGCGAATTGGGCTTGAGGCAGAATTCCATGTTACCTCGTTACCCCTTATCTCACACTTTCCCTTTCAAATGAGAAGAGTCAATGGGCTGCTCTGTTCCACAACACAGCGTATAGGTATAACATAGTATGCCGTGACTCCACTGAAAATGTAACGGACCTATAGAGGGGTTTACGTGCGAAACACTGGTGGGAGTCATTTTGTCCCGCTGTTCTGCAGGTCACTTCAGGTGCCTTATTGTTGCCTATGTCAACTCTGGTACTGGACCGAGGTCCGAGCACAAAAAACGCACACCAGTTCAAAGTCCGACCACTAGGTGTTGGTCTGTGACCAGTTACACATCACCCCACTCCGTTCACAATTTTGTATAACTATTGATGAAATACAGTCAAAATCCGACTTAAAGTTACTCATGAGTGGTCACATGTTCTTCTGGACCAATAGGCTGGCTGCTTCTTCTAGTAATTCCAAAAGGAATGAGAAAATGGAACGGGTTGCACTGATTATTAAATCATGCGTTTGTGGGCCCCATTCCGCACGAGAGCGTTTGGGTGTGGAATAGCACACCGCAAGTTACCACCATCCTTTTTAAATAACCCTGTAGGTGTGTGCTCCCACCGAATAGAAATGTTCAAAAACAGTTCAAAACACGTTGAAACAGATGGAACCGGAAGTGACATTCATAGTGCATTTAACCCCCGAACTCGTCTATTGTTTGTGAGTGAACGCGATTACAATGGGGCGCACCAATATGCCCGTGTTTTGACGGAATCGGTGGTGGTGGTCGGGAACCTCCGCCACCGCCCAGCCTCGTGGGTGTGGCTAAACTATCGCTACCTGAAGTGACGTTCAGCTGTATGGCCAATTGCAAAAGAATGCGCCAGCCAGTGCTGGGGTAGCGGTTAAACAGTCTTATTTAAAAACACAACACGTTTATCAGCGTTTATCACACCAACAAGGAACTTATGTACACACACACACACACACAGAGCAGCGTTAGGAGCGTAATGGAGTTTACATTTAGATTAGTCTTAAATGCAACCCTAATAAAGCAAGCCATATGTAGCTCTAGAAATGCTACATTACAATACAGTGTGTTACATGACAGTTTGTGTGGTGTGTTGCATGCACATTTACAAGTTACACTTATGGCCTTGGATCGATTATGTAAGTGGAAGCAATCCAGGCAAACGTAACTGTAATTTAGATTCTATTCCAGGTTGTTTTTGGTTGCGTTGGTTTGTCTCCTGGATAACTGAAAAAAATTGAGCACGGATCTGGATGAAATTTTTCAGAGTTGTTGGAAATGACGAAAGAAAGAACTGATTACATTTTGGTGCATTTCTGTAGCCTATAAGTAACATAATAATCATACTTCATTATTACTACATTATTAATGCTACTACTCTACGAGCACTTGCATTGATAATGGCTTGCCACACATACTAACACTAAAAGTTTTTTTTTTTTTTTTATACCACTACGGCGCAGGTTTGCAATCTGAGTGATTCTAGTTTTAAAATGTAACTGGGCCTACAGTTACTATTCTTTTGTAATCAGTTTACTGTTCTCTGATTTTTAAACGTCACTGGTTACAGCACTGTCCATAAGCTCTCTCCATAAGCTCCACTGTGTGGTCAGGAACCCCATAGGATATAACAGGAATGTATGGATAGCGTATATGTTCATAAAAACTGTGAGGCCATTCTCTCAACTCTTTCTCATTAGTGTTACTCTTGACTCGTTCAAGATGTTCATGGAATTTTGTTTTTTGTGTTAGGGCGCAATCTGAAATAAGAAGAGACAATGTTCCATTTTTCTAATCATGATTAATTAATTAATGTATTTATATATTCATCAAGTCAATGCTTGAATATTTTTGTTTGAATAATATTGTTGTTATTCATATTTATATGTGCATAGTTTATATTTATTGGATTTAATTAGGCAGCATTTAAATGCTGTCCTGTAAGACTGCAAATTCACTGGAGTTCATAACTCACTGCAGACAGTTTTCAAATTTCAAATATCCCTAATACATCTCACAGCACACAAAAAGAAATCTGACAGATGCGATTAATCACAATTAGAGCTGTAACCAATGAATCGATGATGATCAATTATTGAATTAATCGCAGATTAATCGCTTCATTCTTTGTCTGTCGTCTGCGCAAACATATTTAGTATATGTTGCTTCCAATGCCATTCCAGCGTCACGGCTTTACCCATTGTTTTGGACAACTGAACACTGGTCAGCCCCACAGCAGCACACACAGCACAATAAAGATAATGGGCAAGGGAGCAGGGCGATACGTCACATCGCAAAGGCGTCCACAACGCAGCGGATGCTACGTCCATAAGGAGCAGATGCTACGTCCATAGGGAGCAGATGCTACGTCCATAGGGAGCAGATGCTACGTCCATAGGGAGCAGATGCTACGTCCGTAGGAAGCGGATGCTGCGTCCATAGGGAGTGCGAGAATTATTATTGCCGACGACATGTCAAATAAATCCGTTTCGTTGGGTTCTAATGTTCTAATTTATAAACATATGCTATTATTATTACTACTATTATAGCAACATTATTACTCTTCTTCATTATTACTCTTCTTTAACCGCTGGACCACGGGGCTCACAATCTGGAGTTGGCCCTCCGGCGCTGAGCAGCGCCTGCATGCCCACCGCTCCTCAGAGATGGGTTAAATGCGGAGGAATTTTTTCACTGTACATGTATGTATGTATGACTACATAAAGTACGTACCTTTACCATTCGAAAATGTTTCTTGACATATTAGG
>OMKY01087755.1:0-12232 GCA_900302395.1 Bregmaceros cantori | reverse complement strand
ACATTTTTCAAGTATCTGTACTTTTAGAAGTACTTTTTTCTGTGATTACGTTTTACTTGTAGTGAGTAAAGTTTTAACAAAAATATCTGTACTTCTACCCCTTACTTTTACCAAAACAGGCTTGTTACTTTTTTTGCATTCACGGGTAGGATAACGTCTATGAGTAGTCAGTAGGGGGCGTTGATGTACCGAGTACAGTCCCAGTTAAGAAGTGGATTTCATTTAGTCCCGAGATATAAGATAAATTAGGCTAGTTGTTAATTGACAAACTAACATTGAATACAATTTTATTTGCAGTACTTTGTACTTTATACTTTCAAAAATACTTTTGAGTACATTTTAGAGCATGTACTTTTTACTTTCAAAAATACGTTTTGAGTACATTTCTGAGCCTGTACTTTTTACTTTACTTGAGTAGCTATTTGGATCAGTACTTTGTAGTCTTACTCGAGTTTTTTTTTACAAATGTATTTTACTCTTACTCAAGTAGGAAATCCAGGTACTTTTGCCATCTCTGCATACAAGACAGAGTCCAATGGAGGCAACTCTACGAAGCGTCATGTCCCACCTGGGGCAAAGCAAGTCCCTTACAGATATGGCAAGAGTACCCAGATTTCTTACTTAAGTAAAAGTACATTATAAAATGTAGATACTTTCCCCCCTCACAGTCATAAATGGGCAGCATGGTGGTGCAGTGGTTAGCGCTGCTGCCTCACAGCTAAAAGGTCCCAACCCGGCCAGGTCCTTTCTGTGTGAAGTTTACAGGTTCTCCCTCTGGGCACTCCGGTTTCCCCCACCACCAAAAACATGTTCTAGTTAACCTGCTCCATTTAGTGCCCCTGGGCAAGGCACTGGCTCAGAAAATGGAGTTGGCCCCCGGGCGCAGCGCACATGGCTGCCCACCTCAGGGATAGGTTAAATGCAGAGGAAGAATTTCACTGTACGTGTGACTAAATAACCTTAACCTTACCTTATATACTCCACACCTGCATGTCCTCGCTCTGTCACCCCCCCTTTCACACTAACGCTGTCAATACAATCAGAAAATGAAAAAAAAAACATAAAAAAAAAAGAAATAAAAAAAGTAACCTTACGATCCCTGCATGTATGATGTCATTACTCGAGAAGGGAACATTCTAGAAGCTAGAAAACAACTTTCAAAGACAACTTCTCATCTGTGTTGGATTTGTCCCTTTGAATCTGTCCCAGAACTGAGCTCTTTAAGAATACTTGGTTTTGGTGGACCATATGGAGAGTTTGCGGTGGGTGGGCTCTGCCCCACCATGAATTTGTGTAATAGTCATACTTCATTATTATTAACGGGTGAACAATCCCCGTTCTCCGCAGTGACGTCACGCCGCGTGGGCCGCGACTCCCCTGCCTGCACCAAGCAACATAATCGTACTTAATCACCAACACCTACAGATAAGATGGATGGAAAGTTCCTTACCTGGTTTGTGCACAGGGTGGTCAATGAGACGTTTCCATGTAAAAATCTGAGTGGTTGGTTTGATCCAACAGTGTCAGCTTCCTACTGGCCTGGTGAGCCAGAACCAACGCATTGTCCACGCGTCACACATCACTAGACGTTATGCTATGCAATGTTAGCGATGTGCGATACGTGGACGATGCGTTGGTTCTGGCTCGCCAGGCTACTACTCTACGAGCACTTGCATTGATAATGGCTTGCCACACATACTGCTAGCACTAATAGTACTATTTTTTGTACCACTACGGCGCAGGTTTGCAATCTCTGAGTGCAGTTTGTTAAAAAAATGATGAGGACATTGTTTCTTTGTACTGTCAATCACACCATCACCTGTGATCCTATAAAAAAAAAAATTTAAAAATCAAATATGAATTTGTGGCTGCGGCTAGGTTGAAATTATTTTTAAAATAATGCCGGCATGTGTTACTTTTGACCAATGGCCGAGGGCTATGACAATGAAAAGTTTGATTCAACCAGACTAATAATATCATACCCCAAGGCATCAAAGCATTGTTTGAAAGTTTGCAAGTGAAATAAAGGCCATTTGTGTTTATTCCAAAGTATTGCCCGACTTTTGAGGTATTCATTATGTAAAATCATCGTTATATAATTTGTTTGTCTTTGGTGTTTGTATATAAGAACAAATAAGTGGGAGACATGAGGAACTTGGTCTACTTAGGAACTTTTGTTTGGGGAACAATGCAACTCTCTTATTATGCAACACTGCACTGCTGGTAATTATGATGGTGCCAGTGCCAATGTTGCCACATGTGCCCATATGGAAACTTGAATGGAGTTTTCTTAGGAGGTCAACTATTATTTATTTATTATTAATCATTTTCTTTCCTCTGTGCAAGTTACTCTGTCATTTTATCAGAAAAATTACTTGAGTAAAAGTGTTGTTACCTAAGCAAAATATTACTCAAGTAAAAGTCAAAAGTAGTCATCCAAATAGTTACTCAAGTAAAAGTAAAAAAGTATTCCACAAAAAAGTTACTTAAGTACTGAAAGTACTGAGTAACATTCAGTAAAATAATTTGAACAAATTAAATTAGAACAAATTCTTTTTTCAAAACGTAATTGAATGCCCTTCATTGATTCCCAGAAATCACCCTGCTTTTCATATCATCCTGGAAGAAGTAATTTGTGTATGTGTGTAATATTAGAGAGAGAAAGAGCCCGAGAGAGAGAGAGACAGAGAGAGAAAGAGCCCGATATAAACGCTACGCCACGGGCCAGGCCCAGAAATTATTATAATTTTTATTTATTGCATCAGAAGTGGCATGCCGTGTATTATGTTAGCATATTTTATTCAGTAATATAAATTAATAGCCTTTTGGGTATCCCTTGCATCGCTGTTAGTAATGTATTTTTTTTTTGTAATGTTAATCAAATAATTCTAACCAATAACTACATTTGTTCCAAATGTTTTTCATGACATTCAGGGCGGTTTCAGACTATATTAAGGGCTGGACACCTGCAGTGTATGGAAAATTATTTGTTATTGTTTCTAAAAAGTAATCCAAAAGTAGCCCCTCCCAACTGTGTTTACGCAGTAGTGTCTTGACCTCGCCAGGAGATGGCAGCAGCGCTCGGTACGGAGGTCTAATTTAACAAGACACTCGGGACAATATATGACTAAAACAAACCTTTAAAAATAAATAAATAATGAATGAATGAATTTTCAAGTATGTTGTAGACCTGAAGCTTGTGTCCTTCACTCATTTGACTAATTTCATGAAAATGCCAAAAATCATTCAGGACAAAAAGGAGGTGACAACTTTGAATATTGTGGAAATAAATGTGGCCTTATGTTACTATACATTGGGTGGTATTATGACGACTTCTTGAAGCTGTGTGGATTATGGTCACGTATGGGCGGACATGGAGTGAGTGGTGATTGGTGAAGGTAGCTCACCTTGATTGCGGGAATCCCTATACAGAATATTAAGATATACCTAAATATATAAAAATATAGGTATGTTATGAACGGTGTATGGGAGAATCCCACTTCCATCGGCTGTCACAGTTGCATGTCCACGGAAATCCAGCGGCCGACGCTTCCTTCCGGCCAAATAATTTCAGGCGAGAGCGTAATCAACCCATTGTTCCAAGATTTAAAAATAACTTGGCCGCAACAATATTCGGACATGTACAACTAAAAAACAATAGCAATATTTGCTTGGATATATAGTAGATATTAGTAATGTAATGTGTTCACAGTAATCGCATCACTTGTTGTCCGTTACTGTCATATGGCGTGCGACAGCAGGTGGCAGCATTTAGCCACGCTGCTGGCGCGTACGGGAGACAAAACCAAAAAAATCGACCAAAAAAATAATTTCATTAAGCATACAAAGTCAAAGTCAACGTGAAAATTACAATAGACTCAAAAGAGAACAGTACAGGTAATGCAATGTACTCAAACGTAATTTTGTAGGGAAAAAAGGAAAAAGTTTGTCATGTCTCTTAGTTTGTCATGTTAGTGTAATGATACATACAAAATGTCACACATTCATATAATCTACAAAACTGTCTGGTGTTGAAAGGTATGTGAATCTGTTCACCATAGGGAGAGAGGTTCAAACCCACAAAAACCCAGTTGGTGAAGACTTTCTGAATTTTGACAAAGGTGCCGATAATCAGAGAATGATTCGTCATGCTGTTATCGACCTGCTGCAGTCTTGGAAGTTGGAACTACTAGCTTGCAAGATGGGAAGGTGCCTGGACATGCAGCAAAGACTTGAGGCGTCATAACCCGGTTTGTCCCTAGATGACACATGGGACTGATGGGATTCAGGATTCACACAGCAAGCTGCGGTGGAATTATATCAATAGGGCCTGGGCATGGTAATGTCACTGGCAGCCTACTCCCATGATCAATGATAGATTAGAACTTTTATCATGTCAATATTATGCATAGAGTTATATCTCTTTCTGCCCTTCATATGTAGTATGTCTGTTTAACCCACACCCTTTTTTAGATTCAAACATTGTTTGTTATTTACATTTTTAACATTTTAACATCTCAGTCTCTCTTGAACCGCACCTCTGTACACTTTCAGGTGCACAGTGGAGGCTAAGTGTAAACAAACCGGCCAGCGGCTTTCAAAATGGCTGCCGTGTCCTCACGTTCCAAATCCCTATTCCGAGGTTCACATCATGCCACTCACACCCAGTCCCGCATGACATGACGAAGAGCTAGATTTAAGCATAGCACAGCAGTGACATCTGCTTACAGAGTTCATAGAGGTATAGCTTAACATCTTTGTGTCTGGCGAAGGACAGCACACAGTTCTGCACAGTTTCACAGTTTCAAAGTACCGCCAGAGATGGACCAGGCCTCTTAATTTCTTGAACTTTGGTCTCTACTTTGTCTTTGGTCTCCCTCTCTTCCTCTCGCCCCCCTCTGGCAGTCAGTCCATTGCCACACTGGTTGGTCTTCCCTTTGGTATAGTCGGAGTACATGTCCAATTGTTCTCCTTCTGTCGGACACAATGTCAGACAGATGTCTAATAAAAGATGGCTCCAGAAGTGCCGCACGACCAGGCCTCATATAGTCAAAATTTACAAGAGATCAAAGACCAGCCTGGAAACAAAAATGGAGGGACAATACATCCTCTGGTGAACTCAACCTATTTGACGGCTGCAAGCCACTGGCGCACCTATGCAGTCAATATCGCTGATTCTAACATAATCAAATGGGTCCTAAACGGCACAAAGGGGAAATGATGCCAATAACATAGGTACGTGGCACAAATACTTTTTCAGAAAGTAATCACAATTGTCCTGGTGCACAAAAACCTAGAAACAGCCATGGCACCACTGTGCCATTGTCCCATGTACGTAGATAAGCCAACAACAGGATTGGGTATTACAGTGTATTAACCCTTAGGTGCAACAAGGACTCGTTGAGTCCATAGTAGGTAGTCTGGATCAATCACAAACACAAAAGTTGTACTTCAAAGTGTCCCATAATGTCTTCACGGGGTTCAGCACAAAAGTTCTAGTCGTTGAATAACCTACGCTGGATGGATAGAATGGGTAAAAAGGATTTTATTTTTCTCGTCAGTCAAGTGTGTTACAAAAGGCTGATAATGCGCGGTTTGACCGAGGTGTGTTGAGGCGCAGTAGCTTTCACCGTCGTGTCATGACACCTTTCCCTTACACGCACTCACACACACACAGTTCAGTCATAAAACACGACGGGTCTTGTTGCGCCACGCCCTGGGCGAGGCAAAGCACAGAGCGATCCCCACACACACACACACACACACACACACACACACACACACACGTGAGAACCTCCAGCACGTTTGCTTGTCCTGACTAAAAGCCAGGACAATTCCCAGCAGGGTTGGGTAGTAAAGGATTAGTAGGGGTGCAACGATAGGTCGATTAATGGATTATGAAATCAAATCAACAACTCATGCAGTAATCGATAATCGCCAAGGAATTGAATCATTGTCCATGTCATCACCCCCTATTGGTCAGCACAAACCACATATCATGCTTGCAAAACACATATGTTTGTAAAACAAACTTGACATTACTTGATCAATTTTGAAAACCCAAAACATGATTAATAGTATTCAACATTATTAATATGAATTATTATTACTTATTATAATAATGTTGAATATTATTAATCATGTTTTGAACTATTCAAAAACATTGTCGTGCAAATGAACTCGAAAGAGTTTGTGTCTGAGTTTGTAACTTGATTGTTGTGCCTTTGTTTGCAAACATAAAACAAAATTGACTGAAACAAGTTGACAAGATCAAACTCTATGTCACTGTCAATATTTTAAGGATATTTTTTGTAAAAATCCAGCCGATAAGTCGATTAATCGTTTCAAAAATCTGCAAATAGTCGACTATTGAAATAATCGTTAGTTGCAAGTAGGTTACAGGGTACGACACGGAGCATAGGACGTATTCAGACCGTTGTGAAAATTCTAGTTTTTATTGCATGAAATAAACAAACGTACAAACATCAACAGTGACGACTACAGCAGTAAACAATTTGGTCTCATTTTAGTATCGGACACGATGTGGGCCACACACACATTCCCAATGAACTTCCCTTGATGCTTCGTCAGTGTTAGTCACCCAGTGTCTGGTAATTTCAGACTCACCCAATAGGTCACAAGTTCAGATAAAAATAAAACACAAATATTTGTATATCATTTAAAAACAGCTAATTATAATTATCTGGGGGTCAGAGCTTAAGATATGAATGTCCACTTCTTGAGCAGAATCCAGGAGTAGTTAGTGGGAATGTCCTGGAGTCATCCAAAACAGTTTGTTAGTATAAGACAGTAGGAACAAGACGTTATGCTTCGCTCAACAGTGAAGTAGTGGGGGTGTACCTATACACCAAAATGAACAAAACGGGCTTGTAGAGTTCTGAATGTGTATCTGGCCAAATCTGGATCTGTCAGTCTCATTTTGGTCAGTTTCAGCCCCAAGAAAGTGTTAGAAAGTGTTTCCCCATTTTCTGTAAATCTACGAATGCGTCTGCTGGTCGAGAGGTGGACTTTTGCTTCGTTGTTTCACTTTCAGGTGAATGAATGGCTGGAATTCGCCAAACGACTGTGCTAACTCATGGGAGATCAACCCACAAACAGCAAAAGGAACGAATAACAGTATGCAAGGTGGTTAATTTGAATGCTATCAATCACCTTTTTAACTATTCAACACAGATGTTCCATGAAGTAAGAAATGCAGTGATTTTCAACTCATGGCCGACAAGGAGCATTGGTATAATTAAAAACAAACCAACAAGAAAAATCTGGCGATGTACACTAGTAAAGAAAACAAATGACAACCACAACCCGTTATTTACGATCACTGCAAACTTTGAACACAATCATTTAATTATTTTAAGGACAGCCAATCCCTGCAGTGATGTAATTACCACATATATAAAGTGAAGTATGGAATTATTTTTAATAACTTTTAGATTACCTTTTGACTACAACATTTATCCAAATATTTTCTACAAATATTGCAACAAGTTCCAGTTATTGTTAAACGATCACTGTGAGCGCATACACAGATGGGAGAGATGGTACAGAGGTTATATTCTGCTACATGTATGTTTAAAAGGAATACTGTTATTTTTCAAATTTATGACCAGGCAGGAATGTTTGTAATCAGGCGATACCAGACAATGTATATAACTGTAATATAGATTGCTAAAAAAAGAAAAAGAAAAGAAAAGTATTCATAAGGCACTCCAGTTACTCATTTTCAATCTAATTACTATACGAATGACAACGACTTAAAGTACAGCTTGACAACGACTTAAAGTATTGCTTTGTTATTCTGCATTAATTTCCATGAATGATAGCGGTTGAGCTCTAGATCAGCTGGGTTTTTCTTTTTTTGTACATAAATACTGTGAAACTACGGCACAATATTTTTTATAACGCAACAACGGTGGTGGTTATTATTCCACGACAAACCCTTACAACAGTCCACACAACAACTAGAATACTAAAAGGCAAAAAAAAAAAGAAAAAACAAAAAAAAAGGCACGAGACAGATTTTAATCGGCGCGAGTAATTAGCAACTTCATCAATCCAAATCCTTTTGATCCAAACAAACACAGGCACACACACCCACACACACCTTAATTGCTCCTAGATTTGAGCCCGGTAGAGGCAGAGTAGCACCAACAAGTCAGAACAGTTGCTTTTCAATTTATCCATTGCATGTTGACCCACAGCTGTGAGTCCTTACCAAGGGTTTGGTGGTTCGAATTCCGGCTCTAAACCAAAATGTAGCTTAGGCAAATTTCTGTGAGGTCACTGTAAAGCGTGGAGGTGGTAGAAAAATATCTATATAAATCCAGATCTTTCATTCTTTATCTACCGTTTACTAAGCGCCCTGAAATGTTTCCCCATCGAATACAAATTAGACGCTTACCATTCACTTTGTGCAAGGATTTTGCATAGGAGATGGGTAGACATGGCAACATTCGGTGCAGAAATATCGTCTCCCATGATTTGGTGGGAGCACAATATGTTCGAAATGGTTTGAGACACGACGTCATGCCTTTACGTCAATTGCCTACAGTGCTCTTGCCGCAGCAATTTGACACCCCTTCCCACATCTATTTGCATATGGAGTGCAGTGGAATGCCACAGATTTCGCTCTTGTTTCTACCGGGCTCTACTAGACACACATTTGTTGGTGAAATACAAAAGCAACAATAAAAGTACAGCAAACAACTCGGCGCCCAGGCACGGAATCTGCCCCATGACAGCTAGAAAGTAGGCGAACGAACAAAAACAGACGTTCACCGGGGGACAGCCCTATTTACAGTTTCCTCAGGGGAAAGATGAACCCACTGCGTGCGTCTACAGTTTGATGTATACATAAAATGTATGCATTCCGTGTTTCCGATTATACTCAACACTGGATGACATCATCACACATAGTCATTTGTTTTTTGTGTCATTCGTCAAGGCTTTTTATGGGCGTTGAAAGTTCCACAAACCACTGAAGGTGCACAGTTACAAACAGGGTTGACAAATTCTTTGACAAAGACATAAAAAAAATGCATCTTTGTGCACATCAACTCAATACATAAATACAGCAATTGTACTAAATATATACACGAGAAACAGAGATCAACTCAACTGGGTACTATCTCGATGTCCTATTCTTTAGTGTGCCCTCATAGTCAGGGTTGGGGAGGTTGCTTTTAAAAAGTAAACCCCTGTAGTTACAAGTTACTCATAAAAAATTGTAATCAGTAATGTAATCCCACTCCCCAATTCTAGTAAGTAATCAACGTATTACATTCCATTACTTTTAAATATGGTACTAAAAGAACAAGTCAAATATCGCAAACTAAACGTTAGCATGAAAACACTAAGCTCTATAAATGTGTCTGGTGGCAGAAGGTGTGGATCCTTAGGCAAGGGATTCTGTTGGCCTTGGAAATTGTGAAAGCACGTTAATCTAGATTAGGCCAACATATTTTAAACGTAATGTAATTGTAAGGGACTACAGTTACTATTTTTTTGTATTCCGATTACTGTAATGTGATAACATGTAATCATATTGTGTTGGTACGATTGATAGTCCGTTGAACCCTGTGGCAGTGAATGTTTGCAGCCACACCCATGTTTCTGCGACAGTCAGCATACTTTAGTGTGTTAATAACCTCTTCCTGCAAAGTGCAGCCGTGGGGGTGAGAGCGGAGGTAACTATTTTATTACAGCGGGTCTTCTAATCTAAAGCAACACTATGCAACTTTTTCAGCAAAGTCACCTTGGCCGCATGGTATCTGAGGCTACGTGCACACGGGAACAGAATCTACATTTTTCTGCCAAAGTGCCCTCCCGTTGTCATGAAATTGGCAGTTGAGCAACTCGAAAGTTTTTTTTGGTTTTGAAATGCGGCCTTCAAACTTCTCGTATCATCGCCACTGGAAACGTTGTGTGGACGCAACACGGCGAGCGTGGCGCTGTCTCCGCCTAAGAAGATGTGTGAGATGTGAGTTCAGATCTGCTTCGCTGTGGACATTGCGTTTTCTTTCTGTGTGGACGTAGCCTGGCGTGCTTTTTGAAGAGACCGGCTGTCCTCTCTGTTCATCCGGAAAAAAAAAATAATAAAAAAAATCACCCAAATCCCGGTTTACCCCCTCGCCTTTTGCTGAGGAGAGGCTCAATTTATTTCTGGCTCAATTAATCTGCATTTATATATTTCTCTGGTAACAGTAGTACTCTTATGCTGTACTTAGACTGTGCTGGGTATAATAAAAAAAATGTTTCTTCAAGGGTCACTTGCATCGTCCACTCCTAGGTGTTCAGGTATAACGTAGGTGTAAATCAATATAAATAGATAATTAACTCTGCAGTCAGAAGTTTAATATAAATGTGCAGTATAAAATGTTGTTTTTCTTATTTTTGTTCACACAACTTTAGACAAATATTTCATGATATGTCACAACTTTAAGACCAGGTATAGGACAAAAATTTCCCTTACGTATCCATACGCGCATGGGGGGAAGGGGGGGAGTGTAATGTGCAAAATGCATTCCAGTACGGCTACAAATTTCGGCAGCCCTCGTGTTGCAATTTTTTTAAACATTTTCCTGTACACCTCAATCGATATCCCATGTGTGTCTGCCAAAACAAGTTAGAAAAACAGTCCTTCTTAAAGCTATACTTTACAAAATGACATCCAGTTGTAAGTGCACTTGGGTACAGGGTAGTATTGCATCGCAACTGACAACACGAAGAGGGACGAATAAAAAAAAAAATCCAATCCCAAATTCATCATCAACGCATTTTAACGCATGACATTCAAAAGGTCTGAATATATATTCTCCAGCAATGTGTGGCTTTGTGATCATCTTTGATTCGATGACAAATTCAAACAAAGTGTGTATGATATGAATTCATTGAAACAAAAAAAATAAAGGCTGCATTGTATAGGCTATTCAAAAAAAGCAAGGATCACAAAAGGTAAAGTATCTCGTGCTTGCACGATCTTGTTGCATACTGTAATTGGGGTGTACATTCAAATAACATTCAAATTATTTTGCACAGCACGTTACCAGAAATGATTGATTCTGCATGAATTCTCCATGCATTTCTTTTTCCTAGAGGGACTGGATAGTAGTTTGGGATGAGATGGTGAATGCACAGGTGCAGGAAATAAACCCCCCTGCCATGTTTTTGTTTGCTCTACCTGTAAAATATACACAAGATATTTTCACCAACTTGTCTGATCTCGAACCACCGGTTTGACGCATTTCAGCCGATGTAGCGATGTTTCTAGGCAAGTGTGACAGTGGAGGCAAATCCTCCATTCCAGGCAAATGTAACTGTATACATTTTAAAATATGGATATTTTGAAATGCAATTGTGAGGGAGTACAATTACTATTTAGTTTGTAATCAGATTACTGTAATCGTATTGCATGTAATCCGTTAGTACCCAAGCCAGCAGATGCGGCTGTTGCTTTTTTGAGTTACAGGCGGTAGTGTGAATGTCAAACCAGGTTTCTCTGCGTCGATCAGGCTGAACACCTCACAGGTAGAACCAAAACATGGCACGTCGTTATTAACACTGTACCACCCCAAGGATTTTTCTCTCACTTCAGGCAACAAAACAAGCTAACGAGCTCAGAGCTTAGTGGAAGCGACCCCCCCCCCCACACCCCCACGTCCCGTGACATCTCATCCGTGAGTTCAGGCTGATGAGTAGATGTATTTGGTCTTGGCCACGCCCGTCAGCTCGTCCTCGTATTTGGGGAGGCAGCAGAAGAGGATCCCGCAGCCGATGGTCAGGATGGTGGCTCCCCAGCCGAAGCCGTAGGCCCAGGTGTACGAGTAGTGGCCTTCGAAGATGATCTTGTTGAACTCGACGGGGTAGATGATGAGCGCGATGATCTGCAGCACCACTGGAGGCAAGAACACAAAGGGAAGTTAAATGAAATGAATGAATGAATGAATGAAATGAATGAATGAAATGTGTTTAACGACAGACAGTACAGAGCCATTGTTCAATTCCACATGTTACGTAGCAAAATAGATGGCATTCATTGCAGCATGTTACAAGAGTCATGAAAAGATGGATATACACAGGATTAGCAAGCTGCTAAATTACACCTGGCTGTCGGTGGAGCCCCCAGAGGGGGCTCGATGATTAGAGTTCATATAGGGCGCATGAGTGCGCGGCGGGGACAGTTCGGACCCCTTGGTGTGGGGGGGGGGGGGGT
>OMKY01087744.1:0-11294 GCA_900302395.1 Bregmaceros cantori | reverse complement strand
AATATATTATCATATCATAACACATTACAATATGATGTAATATATCGCTGGATATGTTAAATAATAATATTTATAAAATTGAGTGTGGAGATCGTGCGTGATGGAAGGGAGTTTTTCTGTGCCGAGTTCACAGCTTGGCGCAGCATTTGACCAAGGTTTAATGCGACAATGGACCCATTCCAATAACAACATAAATACATAGTATACTGATATAGTATACTCACCCTGCACACTCTCCGCATGGATGGTTCTGTTGGTCACGGTGTCCAATAACTGCATCAGGTCTTGCTCTGACAGGAAGCTCAGCAACTTAGCGCAGCCTTGTCGCTCCCTCTCCGACAGCCCCGCCATGTAGATATTGACAAGAACATTGACAGCGTGTTGACAAAGTACTAAGTCCGTGTGGAAGAAATACAACTGTGGGAGAGACACGGACACATGTTTAGTGCTTTTAGTGCCCGTCACGTCGGCCAAGTTTCGTTTAGCTCCAAACTGTCTTCTTCGTGTGCTCGGCGGGTGGCGACTATTCAGAGCATCAGTACCGCCTCCTGGTGGAAGGTGACGCGGTTGTTCTTTCTTTCTTTCTTTCTTTCTTTCTTTCTTTCTTTCTTTCTTTCTTTCTTTCTTTCATTTATTCATTAATGTATTCATGCATTCATTAATGTATTAATTGATCCACTAATTCCTTTCTTTCTTTTATTAATTGATTTATGTCTTCATTCATTTTTTTTCACTTATTCATTCACTGACTCATTCATTCAATATATCCCAAACGCGGAGTGTCGGGGGTGTAAAGGTTGTGCATATGCCGCAGCAGATCCTTTGTTGTTAACGAGACAACTTTTGGGCAGATGGATTTGTCTCAGATTCGGTGTGTTCATGCTCTTGGGTAGGTTCATGAACTGGACCAACACTTTCAGAATGGATGAATTCAAGATGGCCATTTTTTTGGTTTAGTCCATAACTTCGAAACCTGACGCATTTTTTTAGCTTTGCTTTTGAGGATTAGCTGTCATCATATTTCAATTGTCTTTCATATCTATGAAAGACCCTTTAACCCATGAGACAGCAGGCGCCGGTGCCGTGCGTCCCTCCTTTGCAGCGCATTTGCCCACACTGGGCCGACCGGTCGGTAGGGTGCGAAGTCCATCAGCTACCCATAGTTCAGGGCTGCGCTTTGACACGCGGAATGACGATTGCCCTCGCTCTCTGACGCATGGCGCGTGGCCATGGAGCAGGGCGCGGCTCGCACGAAAAGCTGTCGCGGCCGCATTCAACACATTGCTACTATTGGACTGCTTACTTCACCACTCCTTGGTCCCGACACAAACTTGTGCCGGTGGCTTAAACCGCCTGCAAGGGTCCCTCTATCCCTGCTTCATCATGGCAGCACTCATCGCATCCGGCAGGTGGAAGAGGGGAAAGATGAATAAATACCAACACCCGGCGGTGGGCGAGGAAAAAAAAATTACTCACTGCTGGACAAAAAAATCCGGACTCGTCCCCGCGGGGGAAACGCCGGCCTGCCGGCTCGACGCGGCTGACTGCCGTGTCCGTGATCGGTAACAACAACTCGCCATGTCCCCTACACCCCATTCCGTGGGCGAAGCCCGCGGATGAGGCCTCATGAGCGGTGCCCGATACAACTTGGGTACAGTTGCCGCATCGTCGTCACTCTCGGCCGTTGGCACACCATCCAGCCAGGGGGATCGGCTGGTCCGACTCGCCCCCGTGGCCGGCGTGTTCTTTCTCCTGGCGAAAACCAGAAGACGTCGAGGGTCACCAGTTTGAAGATTGGGAAACCGCCGTGAGGCTGGGGGAATCATGCACGACAAGAGACCTCCAAGTGCTCGATGTGATATGTTTATTCACATAGGACCGGGTCACAAAGAGGCAGGTTGCCATTGTGTGTGATATCACAATGACAGCTACCGGCCAGCCCCCAAGGGAGACATGTGTCAAAGGTTGCATCAGCTTACAACACTTGATTGTGGGGTCACCACACCGTACTGTTTGCTATTGCCGTAGTCATCCCACAGCAAACCCTGGTGGTCGTTTCACGCTGCGATGTTATGTGAAGGTGTTGCTGTAGTTTGTTTGGTAGAGCGGCCGTTTTAATGACTGGAGGGTTGAAAGGTTGGTGGTTCAAATCCTGACTCCAGCAGCGAAGAGTAATAATAACGTAATAATTTAGAAATGCGTATCGAATTTGCTACATCATTTGAACACGTGGCTCGGCTCACTAAACTGTGCACTATGTTTTAATGCGTAGGGCGCAGTCCTGAATTTTCGGTTAAATTTCAGTGAACTGAAACTGAAAGTGCCCAGATTATGTCCTTGAACAGATCGGAGAGTGTGTGAATGATGGACACTGCACGCTCTAAACGGCCGCCATGTTGCATACATAGTGGAAATGGAATGACGCTTATTGCGGACGAGCATATGTACATGCATATCATGTCATATGTAGTACGCTCACTGGCGACATGCAAAGTTAATGAGGGACGAGCGATCACCGCGGAGTCCGCTGCCAAAACGCATCGCAACCAATCCGATGAGTGCTTGGGAGGAGCTCATTATACGTAGTACAAGCAGCCTCTTGTGCGCACACCTGCATAAGTATGCACGCAATCACGCACGCAATCACGTTCGCGCACACACACACACACACACACATCAACACACACAGCGAAGCAGCCCGCGTTGATAAACACACACGTGCACACGGTCGTGCACGCGTATGCGCACACATGTACACCACAGTCCACTGGATTCTCTACGCGTGCATGTACGCGTGCACGACCAGCAGCAGATCATGCACACGTGTGTATTTATCAACGCGGGCTGCTTCGCAGTGTGTGTGTGGTTGTGTGTGTGTGTGTGTGTGTGTGTGTGTGCACGCTCACACGCAGTGATTCCAGCGTGTCACAAGCTCCGGAGGCGGAAACTTCACACGACGCGCTCCACCTGAAGTGGCAGCCGGCTTCGTCATCTGACGTCACGATCTCGTTCCTCATAGCCAAAGTGCCAAAGCGTCACGTCATTTCACGACATGCAAATTAAACCAGGACAGACTGCACTGGACACAATGCCCCATATGATACACATGAGACAAAGTATTCATTTTAATTTATAGTGTTAAAATTGTCTACTAATCCCCATGTTGTTATTATTATTATTATTATTATTATTATTATTATTATTATTATTATTATTATTATTATTATTATTATTATTATTATTATTATTATCTTCTCTAAGTAGTGAACGATTAATCAACATGGTGATCTCGAGGCTCGCGTGCTAAAGACTGGCCATACATAAGAATGGCGAGTCCAGTCCGTAGACTGAAAGTTCGCCGATTGATTAAAGGGTCATTGAGGTCCTACACGCATAGTCGTCCGTGTAGCAGCAGAACGCCAGGGCGGAACGAATGTGCAGGAGCTGCGCATCGTGTTGTTACCATGGAAAGCGGCACAAGCGGAACGCCTATGGACTGATCGGTTCTTTATGCGTTCGACGATCAGCGGGAATAAACTATCCGAATTCCGAATATTGTGGGATGTTGACCAACACGAAGTTTCCAATGTTTTCCGAATAGAAACCCGCATTAAGGCGTTTTCATTTAGCGTGCGGTTGTGCTGCGTTGAAGGTAATAACACATTCGTTCATGCATGCAATATTAAAATGCGTGTGCCCAGTAGGTTACACTGTTACGGTCAACTTTGTCCAGTGTCAATCCAGATTCCTCTCTTGCATTATTTGACAAATAATATTATATTATTATTCAAGCCATTAAATTCCGTTGTGGTTGGATTATGAGTGTGTGGTGCACGGATTTGTTGGGGTTGTGGAGCACATTTATAGTGAGATTTAAAAGACAAATGACGGTAGAGCATCAGTCTGTCAGTCATGATCAGAGTCGGTAGTTTGGATCCAATGGGATCATTTGGCTGCGTGCCGCGGTGCCATATTCAGCTGATTCCGAGTTGCAGGGGGTCCCGACATTATTCCGCCGAGTTTCTGTGTTGGGATGGCCCGCTTGGGGATATCGCCGATGCTGCTGCGCAGCTTCGTCGCGCAGTCCGGTTGAGGTATATATACATATATAGCCTGGCAAGCCAGAACAAGTCGTTCACGCGCGAGCGATGCGCGAACGATTCTGGCTTAGTAGCGATACTTGTGGAGCAGGAGTGGAATTGCATTTGGGCCTTCTGGTCAGAAAATGAAATAATGATAATAATAAATTATAATAATGATGATAATGATAATAACGATAATAATCTCGTTGATCATGAAATAAATACTTCAATATAAGAAATCCTTCGCCACGCTAGCCGGCGGCATTTCCAGGCGGTACAATATCGTCCTCTCTTGTTCAGTTGGTGAAGTGCAACTGAAGCAATGGGAAATTCAAAGTGTGAGAGAAGACTGAAAAGTAGAGATGTTCTCCTTCACACATCAGTGCACATTTTTAGTGTTAAAATTGGTTATGGTATGTTTAGAATAGAAAATATTATTATTTAAAAAAAAATCAAAAAGAAAACATCCTCTTTATGAGCTGTTATGTTTATTATTGGTGTAGAATATTTGGTGGACCATCAGTGTGATAGAAAAAATAGGTAAAAACTGGAAAAGATTGTTCCTTTAACCACTTTGTTGGTGATTTTGCAGCAATTGTTTTTGGTCTTAATTTTAATTCGGAAGGCAAAACGCCTAGACATCACACTCAGCCATAGTAACTGGTGTAGTCAATGGAAAATGGAACAAAGGAGTAATAATAGGAGTTGTTAATACTAACATGAATAGTGAACTATATACGTATAAACAAGGCTGATAATAAAATAATACACAAGGTTGGGAAGATTACTTCTTAATTCTGACTACCTTTCAGCTTTATTCAGGATTCGCTGAAAAGGGTTGAAGAAAGGGGAGAAGACATGGGGCAAAGTTGTCAGTGAGGGGAAGCGAACTCGCAGCTGTGGACATTCTGACACATACAAGATGTATTTATTTATTCATTTTCAACTTGTTTCTTCATGTTCTCATTTTATTGACAGCATTAGTGTGAAAGGGCGATGAGAGAGTGGGTACGAGCTGATATGCAGTATATGAACGGGAGGGGAAGCAATCTTACGACGCTCCATGTGCTGTCATGTCACACCACAGGGCCAGCCCAGAATATATTTTTGAAATGTCACATGTCAAAGGTAAAGTGCAGGATTACATTCACTTACTTTTAGATTCATTTACAATAAAATCAGATCAATAATTGCATTCCTATGATTTTAATCCCTTTGAAGGTGTGTTTTGGTGACAAACAATAAAACTGGCTGTGGTCTCCTGTAAACGGGGTTCTGCTTCTCGCACATTTACAAGTTACAACAGTGGCCTTGATTTGATTTTCCTAATTATTATATAAGTGCATGTATAACCCAAAGACATGAAGGACAACAGAATGTACAAGTAAACAAATCATAAAATCATAATACTTTGGAGGTCAGAAAGTCCGCCGCGAGGTGGGGGAATTACGCACGACGGGACAACTCCAAGTTGCTCGATGTGATGTGTTTATTACACAGGACCGGGTCACAAAGAGGCAGATCGCCCCTAGGCTCACTGCTTAAATAGACAAGAACACAGAACCTCCCAGGGAGGTGATGTGACAATGACGGCTGCCAGCCAGCCCCATGTGACCTGACATGTGGCATATTGCATCAGCCTACCACATGTGACAAGTCCTGTATGAAGCTCGATAAATCTATTAATGTGGTATCGCCACAATACAACCGAAGAAAAATAGGTGTAAAATAAGTACTACAAAAGTATTGAAGAAATAAATAATAAAACTGTCAAATTATAAAATAAGGATTACACTAATATGACAATCATATACTTTTGGTATTGTGATAACCAATTATGGGCTTATTTCAAATTATATGCAGTGGTGGGCCATCAGGGAAGCATGATCTATTATTCCTCTCTGCTATGCTATGCTAGTGGGACGGCTTTGGGGACCGGTAGTAGGCCTACTTCAAGAGCAAACATGTAAGGAAAAAATATTTAACTTGACTAGAAAAATGGTGCAAACTTAAATATTGACTTTTGCTTATAATGTCAATAATGTGTGCAGATTATAGCTGACAGCAACATTAAAAAAAAACGAAAAAAATATTTTTTTTGGGTTGGGTACCACCTGTTCATAGTTCAATATGATGACCTATGGACGATGAATGAAAAAAATAATTCTTTAAGGACTGAACTGAAATTTGAACTAGTTCTTGTTGTAAGTGAACTTTCCCAACACTGCAAACGATTAGGGCAGAGCACTCAATTTCAGTTGTATGGGCAAAGTATTATTGCTGCTCTCAATAAACAGAAAATGCACCTCTACAATTTGGAAGATTTGAACATCTGATGTATAAGTGTTTTTTATGATTTGATCTCTTATACTTGCTTAATGATTAATGTAGTTCATTCTTTAGTTGTTTTATAGTCAATTATACTCATAATAATGCACAATTGTGACACAATTCTATTTTCTCCTACTATTCATATTTGATGTGCTTCTTTGTGTCCGCTATGTATATGGACCCTTTGTCTGAAGTATGAGAACATGTTGGGCCTAAATATGAGCGGCACATCGACAGCCTCGCGGGGGTCAAAAGTCTGATCCTACATAGCGCAGACGCGCCGGCTAACATACATAGATAGTACTTATTACTTGTAAAAACTTTATTTACGTTCACTTTGACTTGAGTAGATATTTGAATCAGTCATTTGTACACTCGTACTTTGCGCGCCTAGGTGGCCCTAGGCGCGCATATTACTTCTCACCTCGGTGCGGGACTCGGTTCTAGAAATAATGGTATTACTCGCGGAACTTTGTGATATGTAGGTCAGGTCGATTGTTTCTACTCAACGACCGTTTGCTCAACGGAACTTCCTCCTGAGTTTTATCAACATGCAAGGTAAGGTGACTCAGCAGGTTACAACATTTTTCGGTCAGTTCGTTTTCACCAGCCGCCAGACAAGCGCATCAAATGCTGCTTTTTTAGAAAGCGGCTATACCCAACCCGTCTTTTGGTGAGTGGTTAGAATATTTAACGTTCATAAAACGATCTTCCTGTCATCGTATTCAATTAGGTGGTATCCTGCGCTCCATTGTACGACAGAGAATATTTCTAGACTCTTATAATTGGCCCCTCGTTCCAAATGTTTTAAATGTAAGGTGCAAGTTTTTTTGAAATAAATATGAATTATTCCATACGTATATTATAGACGTAAACACAGGGACATTCCATGTGCTATAGTATTTTTAATTAAGGTATTGTGGACCGATTCAGTTCCAAACAAGGACCGGGGCGATGAATAAATCCAAGGATAAATTAATAAATAAATACACAAAGGCATTGTACATGTTTTCCAAAATACAATTTAATGTGAAGTAAATAAAGTTTTTCACCGATACCCCAACATTGAACAACCCTTATACCCGGCCGGCGCCTACTCGTTTCATGCCTAAACGAATTAAAGGTAATATCACACTCTGATCAATCTACTAATATGTACTATCCTGGTAAACATATGCTAGTTTTACACATTTTTATTTAATATTTCAACCAGTTGAACAAGATAGCTTGTGGTCTACGTTTTGGCATGGTGAGGCCGAGGTGCAGGGGGAAACTTGAAAACGCACTGAAAATCACTGAAAACATTCATTACGCTGATAGGTTTTTGACTTGTCCGTATAGCATAGTCGTCTTGACTAGCATGAAATAACATCTTTTTGCAAAAAAAAAAAATATGCATGCAATTTTCCATGTGAAGCAATAGGGCTGTTGCACGTGACGTCACAGCGGGGGCAGACATTTTGGTGGTTATTGTTTGCTAATACAATCAGCGTCTCTAGGCTGCCATTTGCTGGCGATTGAGCATATTAGCATGTATAAATGGATAATAGACTACTTTTAAACGGACAATGTTATGCAAATATTGCTCTCTGCCTGTTCGTCTGACCACGATGATACCACCATAATGTCTGCTGCCGCCTGTCTACTGGATGAAACGTTTTGTAGAGTTGTCGAAAATGAGCAACAGAACAAGTGATTACATTTTGGTGCATTTCTGTAGCCTATAAGTAACATAATAGTTTGACAACTGTTATGAGCTTACAAACTGCGATCACCTCCAGCAACACACAGCAGTTGCCTCTACTCTACGCAGCTCAGCTCAGATACTGTAGAGATTAGTGGTACGGTCTGCCAAGCTGGAGACCGGGGTTCACACCTCACCTCTGGGATATGTATTTTTATGACTGTAATCCGGAATCTCCTCCACCTTCTTCACCCCTTTCCAGCTAATCAAAATGTTCAGAAAAACAGGAATTTCCCTTCGATCCACAGTTCCAGGTGTCCACAACATGGCAGGAGACTCAGCCGGGAGCGGTGCGCAGGGACGTGTGACGGTGTACTCCATCCAGGCGTGTCCACACTGCATCCAAGCCAAGGACACGCTGAGGAGCTTGGGGCTGCCTCTGGTGGACGTGGACTTGGGGCGACACCCGGAGCTGCATGCGCCCATCAAGAGGCTGACAGGTCGCAGCACCGTACCACAGATCTTCTTCAACCAAGTCCACGTTGGGGGCAACGACGACCTGCAGAAACTGGTGAGGAGTATAGGTTTGTCCAGGGCTTGAAAACGAAATTATTTTGCAAACGTTCCGTTCTGAACGGTTCAGCCAGGCCTATCTTTAACGTTTTCCTTCTCTGAACCTTTCCACCACCAAAATAGCGGTCCTGAACCGGTTTGGAGCACTAAAATTTTGTTCATTCTTAAAGTTCCTTATTCCCTTATTTTGTGCAATGTTAAGTTTAGATTTTGTTTATACAACATATATTTGGTGGACTTTCAAACTTCAGTGCAACGGTATTAACGGCATTACATTCGCGTCGTCCTCTGTCCACAAGACTGAGCACCAGATGCATGGGGCTTGATAACTGGAAGTGAAAGTTGGATGGATGCACAACCAGAAATAGTCTCCCAGACATAGGATATGGTAAAAAATATAGAGAACGGAAAAAACGTTTTTAACCGGTTTTGTGGATTTCATAATGTTCTGTTTCTGTTCCGGAACAGTTGAAGAAATCTTTTTTCGTTTCCGTTTCCGCTCCTCATAAAATTACAAAACATACAATTCTGTTCGTTTTTTTTTTGTTTTCGTTCCTTGAAGCGGTTTGGAGCCCTGGGTTTGTCTCCACTATAGATTCTTGCTTGTACAACATAGGTATTTAGAGTGGATTGCCCTAATGTGGGCAATTTTTTGCTTAATGTGGGACAGTGAAATTTAGTGTTGAACACTTGATGTTAGACACACCACCATAGTTTGCTTTTGCCATATAGTTTCACTGACATTCATTAGTTTAGGGAGGAGCCAGTGCCACTGGAGCTTAGGTGTGCCACATTAGGCAGTGGCCCACATGAGGGCAATCCACCTGACTGAAATCGCGCACATGTCAAAAATTACCACCAAACATTGAAGCAGATCGGTATGTATAAATGCTTTTTACATTTTTTTTCTTAGTTGATACACACCTCTCAGTGTAAACATGAGTGGAAATCTGCTGCCAACACAAAGTTTTGTTATTACTATCCATTTGAGAGACTTTTAAGAGACTTTTGTGCACCAGAGGATGGTGCATATCAGAGTCCGAACCGCTCAAAGTTCGGTTCTTTTCCTTTTTCCGCTGCCCGAGGAGTAGCGAATCGAAAAACGTCAGAATTAATAATAAATAAAGAATTTAGGTACAGAACAACAACTGTGGGACCACTGCTCCAAGCTCCAAACATAGGCTATGTCCAATAGAGCTGCAACTAACGATTATTTTAATAGTCGATTAGTTGCCGATTATTAAAACTATTAGTCGATTAATCGGTTGGATAATTTTTACTTTTAAAAATACCCCAAATTCTCACAACAAGAGAAATGAATCCTGTTAACTTGAAATCTAGTTAAATTTGGCTCTTTTTTACTGTCTAATGTACAAAAAGTTACATCCTCTGCCAACAAAGGTATTACATGTCATTTATAGCATAATATTGTCATGGTTTTCTTCATATTTGTGTTTTTTTTAATCAATTATGTCCATTTAATGTTTCATAGTTTATGAAATTATGAATGAATATAAAATTTGTGTGGATAAATGAGGCAAACATCAGCTCAAAACTGCTGACAATAACGATTACATTTTTTGTTGATTATCAATTATTATATTAGTTGTCGATTAATTAAAATAAGTCAATTGACTAATTCGTCGATTAATCGACTCATCGTTGCAGCCCTATTGTCCAAAAACACTCCCTATCCCCCATATAGTGCACGATATGGGCCGCACTTGTAGAGGTGTCCAAATTCTCCATGTACCCTATATAGTGCACTGAAAGTATCCCACAATGCACCGCAAAAAGTAGTGAGCATCGGATCTACCCTAGACGAAGCAATATAACCTATAATGCATTGCGAGACGTTTAAAAAATGACCTAAACTTAAAAAAATGTCACGGCGGGAGTAAATAGCGACCAACTGCGGCAAAATCTTTATAAATGATGATATTGTTCCTGCTCGTCCCTGCTCTTTCATCCCCCTTTCACACTAACACTATCAATACAATGAGAAAATTGTGTTTTGTGCCGTAAAAAAAAATACAATAGGAAAACTAGTTATGTATATTAAAAGGTGTTTGCTGTTCAGATTGAATCCGCACAGAATATTTGATGAAGCTTCACACATCTGTGCAAAATGCAAATTGAATTTCCATGCATCTTTTCAGCATGTGTCATTTCCCAGACGGGTTGCACACTTCCTTCTGGCTACATTCAGTTTCAGTGAAGCAAGTGACACGTCCTTGCCTCATCGCAGTTTACTTGGTATTACGTGTGGAACAATCGCCTACAACGCCAAAAATAGTAAATTGATAAAAATGGTCTATTCAAATTTTTGCCAACTAATTTTGTCCACAAATTTAGTTCATCTTATATTTTATTTTATTTTTTAAAATTTGAAATCAAATAATCAGCAGATGGGCAGTAATGCATTACATTTACTCCATTAAAATTTTTTGTATACTTTTTTGCTTTTGGAGTATTTTTCACAAGTTACTTTTTACTTTTACTCAAGTAAATTTTAGGTGAAAAAAAATACTTTTTACTTTTTAGCACATATGTTGATGTCATATCTATCTCTCCCTCACGGTGTCCAACAGTTCCCAACGGGTGTCACTAAAGTCAAAGTTACT
>OMKY01087743.1:1976-13068 GCA_900302395.1 Bregmaceros cantori | reverse complement strand
TGCTTGACTAAGCTCCCTCTAGCTGCTAAGACAGTCTGATGGTGAGGCTTGACTAAGTTCCGTCTAGCTGCTAAGACAGTCTGATGGTGAGGCATGACTAAGCTCCGTCTAGCTGCTAAGACAGTCTGATGGTGAGGCTTGACTAAGCTCCGTCTAGCTGCTAAGACAGTCTGATGGTGAGGCTTGACTAAGCTCCGTCTAGCTGCTAAGACAGTCTGAAGGTGATGGTTGACTAAGCTCCGTCTAGCTGCTAAGACAGTCTGATGGTGAGGCTTGACTAAGCTCCGTCTAGCTGCTAAGACAGTCTGATGGTGAGGCTTGACTAAGCTCCGTCTAGCTGCTGAGACAGTCTGATGGTGAGGCTTGACTAAGCTCCGTCTAGCTGCTAAGACAGTCTGATGGTGAGGCTTGACTAAGCTCAGTCTAGCTGTTGAGACAGTCTGACGGTGAGGCTCATCAGCCAGGCAAAAACTTGTTCGCACGGGACTAGACCGCTACGCCAACGGGACAGTGACATCACACCGAGGCAGTTGGTTATTTGAATTGTAGTAAGGGCAATATGAAACTAGTTTTAAAGTTTCTCTTTAGAAACGTTCTTGACATTTCTAAAGATTAAATGTATATTTAAAAATCCAGCGGTTTTGATGTATAATGCTAAGCAAATTAAATGCCCTTCCTTTGAGCGAAATATGAGCCAATTAATCAATGCGTCGCCTCATATGACAGGCATTAAAATATGTTACTGCAATTTATAATGCAAATTACTATGCCAGTCTCGTATACCTCCAGTCCCCCGCCCCACTTTACGGCCGTTTTGCAACAGCTGATCAGCATTTCTCTGATCGACTTCTCACGTCTAGCTGCTAAAAGAGCCTGACGGTGAGGCTTGAATAAGCTCTGTTTGCTCATAATTAATCTCTGTTAATGGAATCGTTTTTAGCTCATCAACATGGTGACGCTTAGCCAAGCCTCACCTTCTCAGGCTAAGCTCCAGTTTCTTAAGCCTCATTGATGGAATAGGGCCCAGGTGTTGAAAATTAGCACTCATGCAACATGTCCATATCCAATAAATAATAACAACATGAAGATAAACAACCACAAATTCTACCAAAGACCAACATTCAATTGTGTTTTTCCACAGGTACTATGGTGTGGTGACTATGGTGTCAATCTTTCAGGTAGTATTCATTATGTTGTCTAATGTTTTTAAAGATTTCAACCTCTAAATGAAGTCATATGAAT
The DNA here is from genome assembly GCA_900302395.1 of Bregmaceros cantori. NCBI lineage: Eukaryota > Metazoa > Chordata > Actinopteri > Gadiformes > Bregmacerotidae > Bregmaceros > Bregmaceros cantori. The sequence continues at coordinate 11,826 of OMKY01087743.1, read as the reverse complement.
GTTCGACTCTAAATGAAGTCATACATGAATGTTCGACTCTAAATGAAGTCATACATGAATGTTCGACTCTAAATGAAGTCATATGAATGTTCGACTCTAAATGAAGTCATACATGAATGTTCGACTCTAAATGAAGTCATACATGAATGTTCGACTCTAAATGAAGTCATACATGAATGTTAGACTCTAAATGAAGTCATATATGAATGTTAGACTCTAAATGAAGTCATATATCAATGTTAGACTCTAACACCACGCCCCTTCTGATGCCACGCCCCCTCCTGGTGCCACGCCCCTCCAGTATTCTAATGTATACTGCACCACACCAGCCGTGCAGGCTCTGATGGACAACACAGCTCTGAGGGAAGAGTGTCTTCGGTACGTCACAAAGACTGGTAGGTAGTTAGTACCCTAACCTACATAACCCTAACCCATCAATAAAACTATTTACAACAAGACTGGGAGGACATCAATAAAACTATTTTACAACAATTTCTAATAGCAGGTTTGTAGCTAAAAACATTTTTTAAAGCCAGTCTGTGATGTTGTGTTCTAGGGATGAAACTGGCCAGCCTGTGATGTTGTTATGTTGTGTTCTAGGGATGAAACTGGCCAGCATGTGATGTTTTGTTCTAGGCATGAAACTGGCCAGTCTTTGATGTTGTGTTCTAGGGATGAAACTGACCAATCTGTGATCTTGTGTTCTAGAGATGAAACAGGCCAGTCTGTGATGTTATGTTGTGTTCTAGTGATGAAACTGGTGAGTATGTGATGTTATGTTGTGTTCTAGGGATGAAACTGGCCAGTCTGTGATGTTATGTTGTGTTCTAGGAATGAAACTGGCCAGCATGTGATGTTTTGTTCTAGGGATGAAACTGGCCAGTCTTTGATGTTGTGTTCTAGTGATGAAACAGGCCAGTCTGTGATGTTACGTTGTGTTCTAGTGATGAAACTGGCCAGAATGTGATGTTATGTTGTGTTCTAGGGATGAAACTGGCAAGTCTGTGATGTTGTGTTCTAGGGATGAAGCTGGCCAGTCTGTGATGATGCTCTGTTGTGTTCTAGGGATGAAACTGGCCAGTATGTGATGTTGTTATCTTGTGTTCTAGGGATGAAATTGGCCAGTATGTGATGCTGTTTTCTAGGAATGAAGCTGGCCAGTCTGTGATAATGCTATATTGTGTTCTAGGGATGAAGCTGGCCAGTCTGTGATAATGCTATGTTGTGTTCTAGGGATGAAGCTGGCCAGTCTCCGTGATGTGTTCCAGCTGTACAGTGGACTAACTCCTGGCACGACGGTCAGAGATCTCTGCTGTCGCTACGCTCAGCAGCTCCACAGGGTGGATGAGAGGTTAATGCTACGTTAACCCGTAACCTTACCTTAAATCCTCCCATGCTGTTCAGCACATTGGGCAACAGGGGATCTCCACACTTCTCGATCTTGCGCTGCTTGTTTTGCTTCTTGTATTGTGTATCCCATACTGGACACGTCTTTGATCGTTCTTAGCCATGTGAGCTTCAGTTGTCCCCGTTTTCTTTTTTCCACCCTGTGGATTCCAATCTAGGGTTCCGTGTGCACCTGTCCTCAACATGACTTCTTTGTTAGTCACTTTATCTCGCCATGTGACTCGCAACAATGACCGCAAGCGTTTTCTGTGGAATAAGTCTAGCTTCCTTCCCATTCCTTTGCTAATTTTCCATGTTTTGCTTACATATAATACTGTTGGCTGAATGATCGCATTATACAAGCGCAGCTTCAGGTTTAGTTTTACAATTTGCTCGCGCTTCATACATTCTTCATCTTCTGAAATGTTGCTCCTGCTTTTCTTACGCATATTTTACTACATGTGATGAGTCTTCTAATGGAAAGTCTTTGTATTCCAGGAGACTCATCCAGTTTGGTTTAATGAAATCACTGATCCGGCGCCTTCACAAGTATCCGGTCAAAGTGGGTGTTGAGGCCAACAGCGCTGCACCGCGGCTCTACACCGGCTGTCACAGTTATGACGAGATATGCTGTAAAACAGGTATTAATTATTTATGTCCAAATCACTTACTACTCTTTCAAATTTTGAGCAATCACTCTGAAAATTGGTATATAGCATCTCTGGGCCGAGCCTCACAAAACTTGAACCGATTTGTAATATCTTCAATCGTTCAGCCGTGAGAGCCAATCAAATTTGGCGTAAACCTCGCTAAACAGAAAGTCAGGTCATATCTTGGCAGCCATCTGTCGGAATGTTCTGCAAATGTACACACCCCTTCATGCCAATGTATTAACACATCACAGCAAATTGCAAGACCCCAGCTGAAAAGCTCTAGTTCCACCAGCAGGTCAAAGTTTTATTTACATTTCTGCATTTAACTTCTGAGCAGTATGTCCAATTTTCTAAATCTTTGAATGTGCATATTGTTTTTTTGAAGCTTAAACCATCTCATCCATTGAACTCATGCCAAAATTAAGTGAATGTTGTTGCAGAGTAGTTAATAATTAGAAATATATTCCAAATAGAGTGTGACAAAGAGATGGACAGTGACTGTCCCAGCCCTTCACTGATTGGCCGGCAGGGAGGCCACTGCCAGCCAATGTTAGCCAGGATGACGTCATAACGTATGCTAAAGCCGGCCTTTGTTGCATCTATCTCTAAAACCATAACTGGCCTGTTATCTTGAACAAAGAAACAACACTTTGAGGCAAGCCTGTACATTCACTGCCTTACACTCCCAATGGTCGTGGGTTCGAATCTCGCCAAGGTCACTTATTTGCAACTCTACATTAAAATGTAGCTTATATTTTAATAAATAGGTTCCAATGACTTTAGAAAAAAATGTCAATCAATTAAACAAAAATCTAACAAATACCTTCCCATAAACGTGATTAGGATTTGGGATATCTTCAATCGTTCCGCTGTGAGAGCCAATCAAATTGGCCTAAATGGCATCAAACAGGAAGTCAGGTCATATCCTGGCAACTGTCTGTCAGAATGTTCTGAAAATTTACATAGCCTTTTGCATCTATCCAGTGACGGCTCTTAGAAAATTGTAAGACACCAGGTCAACCGCTCTAGCGCCACCAGCAGGTCAAAGTTGTATCTGCATTTCTTCATGTAACTACTGCCCAATTTTCAAAATCTTGTATGTTTATTTTTTCTGCTTGAAGTGCAAACCAACGCACCCTCTGACATCATGCCAACCAGATGTGCATATCTGCCATTTTGGATAATTTTAAAATCAATATAATGCTTCTATTCCTACAATCTTAGTCGGATTTGCACACAACTCCGTACACACGATCTGGGGACTGTTCCGCATAAACCACTTGAAGGGATTTATTACACGCCCTACCGTGACAGCCAATCAAACGTATCAGAAAAGTCGCAGAGCGGAAAGTAGCTCATATCTCGGCAGCATTTTGACAGATTTCAACGAAACTTTGTACACATCATCCGCAATACGGGGCCAGCCCCTTGCTTGGCCTAGTATTGCTGCATGCAGCTATATTAATTATTGATGTTATGTCCATTTTATATTAATTATTGATGCATTCATGCGAGCACATGTCCTGTTTATTGTAACTTTAAAAACATGCCATAGTTTTATATTTTCCACAACTAATTCGCTACATATGCGATGATGACTTCTTGTTCACAGGTATGAGCTACAAGGAGCTGGATGAACGTTTGGAGAACGATCCCAACATCGTTGTCTGCTGGAAATGACCGTCACATGGAAACCTCTGTCTTCATCACAATAATAGAAATGTTCATAATGAACATTATTGTTCATAATGAACAATTTAATTGATTTTTGAGTTTGTAATAAAGAGAACTAGTTCCATCATGTAATTCATGTTGTTGATTTTCTTTCAATCAATCGTGTGTTTAATAGAACATACGTTTGATAAAACGTGTGATTAATACGTTTCTATGAGTGAAAATTCCTGCACATTAAATTAATAAGTAAGACTTTTACTCTGAAATTTGGTGTATTTTTGTATTTTATTTTAGTAGATATTTGGAGCAGTAGTTTGTACTGTTACTCGGTTGTCGTTTAACGTATTTTACAGACTTCCGATTTGGTGCCCGATGTACGGGATGGACTCACTCGACATTTGCGACCGCATCGAGAAAATTGACACGCGACTTAGGCGTAGAGACGGACCGCGGGGAAATCCATTGCGCTTTAACGGAGCTCCGTGACTACTCCGAAAGACTGGATCTTCACCTGATTGGACTCGCTGAAGGGGCTGAAGGACGCCGGCCTTCAGGATTTGTGGCTGAACTTTTATTCAAGCTACTTGGCCCACCACAGCCGGAGGCGTCCTACCGTCTGCTGGTGCGCTGGGGAACCCGCGACCCCTTATCAAGTTTTGCTCATTCTCAACCAAGGACGCCAGGTTCTCCCCAGCCATGAAGAAACTATACGCCCTGGGTCTCTCTCCATCACTCCATCAACACTAAGCTGAGAATAACAGTTTTTAGTGGCTCGTTCCGCTTCTTCCTATTCCCTGAGGACGTGGTACGGAGGCGGACTGGCACCGGACACTGAAAACTAATGGTAATGTAGTGGCGCCATAACGCCTCGCGTCACACTTTATAATTAATTACAAACGTTTCCCCTGGTTGCCGTGAATCTGTTGGAACTATGAGTGTTCTGTAGTTTAAGCAGCATCTGTAATACTGTAAGTTCCCCCACTTTTTTTTTAAATCAAATTGTGTTCACGAGAACCAATGTTTGGTGCACGTCTGTTGAAGTTGTATATTTCTATCACAATAAACGCTGGACTGTTTGAGTTGCGCTTGCTATATTATTGTAGTAGAACATTGTAGAACATTTCTCTTTACCATTTTCAGTGTTTTTGTTTTTCTTCTCATCAAACTTACTATAACATATTACTAAATTAAATTACATTTAAACTTGCTGTACGAATCCGCGCACGTGCATGTGTGTAAATATGTATCTAAGGATTTCTGAATCTGTGTATATTCGCTAGAATAACCCTTTTTTGTTATTATTATTACTACTTATTCACTTATATTATCATTATTCTTATTGTATCCTTTATTTTTACATACATAATAATAATGATAATAATACATTTAATTCATACCTGATCGGTCGGTTTGGCTCGGGGTCTGACTGGGTCCGTTCGGCGGGTGATTGGGTCGGTCCAGCAAAATGTTCGAATCTATTTCATAGCGTGGGGGGCGTCATTTTAACCATTAGGATTGTAGTAAGACACAATCATTCTGTACTAGTCCATGACACTACTGGTGATCTCTCAATAAAAACATAAAACGCACACACACAAATTTATTTTACTCGGAAATTTAGGAATCGTTTAATATTTGGCTGGTCTTCGTGTTTATGGTTAAAATCTATGAAAACTTTTAGCCGGCTGCTTTCTATCATGTTTATGGTAACCATGACAACGACAAACGCCCAGCATAGCGCAGAGGTAGTTAAGAGACGGGAGCCGTGGGTTAACCAGTTAGCAGGTTTAAAGTTGACCAGCAGGAGCCGTGGGTTAACCAGTTAACAGGTTTAGAACGAGGGGTCTGATGGAGTCCGCTGTGCTGCCCGGAGAAGCCGAAATCTTTGTACAATGTTTAGAAATCTTCTCCCTCAAAGAGCTCGGATCAAACAGGTAACGCACCTTAGAATCATTGGAGACAACACGTGTAAATTATTATAATATTAATAATACATATTAATAATACATGTATGTTAATAATAATAACACATGTATATTAATATTAATAATACAAGTATAATAATAATGATAATACGTGTATAATGTAATGAGACCCGTTAACAGGCAGCAGGCGTTGATAATAATAATAAGGTATATTCATAATAATAATAAATGTATAGGAGAACACCGGGCAATTTCCCAATTCACCAGAAAGCTGTAGGTAGAAGGGTAGCCTGGTGAGCCAGAACCAACACGTCGTCCACGCATCGCACATTGTCAGGCGGTTCTGATCGTGTGCGATGCGTAGAAGATTCGTTGGTTCTGGCTCACAAAGGCTAGTTTGTAGGGACGTGCGGTCAGAGCAATGGGTCGCCCGAAAACGATTCTACATTCTCGAGTGTCGAGTGCGAAACACAGTGCGCCATTATCAAAGGGGTTTGATGGTAGCACACAGGACAATAAGCAGTGGGCTGTAACAGTGTATATAGGCACCCAACAGGAAGTAGTAGCTTGTATGGGTGCCTGCATGGAATTGCACTGGCTTGTCGCGACCCTACATTTTATATTATCAAACCATCTTGGACAGGACCACGTGTTGATGTGCTGATGTAATATCGGCCGCAATGTACGTCTTTGGGGCTGGCCTGGTGACTGGTGATTGTGACATCACCTACCAGAGAGCTCTGTGTATAATGCATATAAGGAGATGCCTATGGGTCATTCTCCCTCTTTGTGATCCGGTCCTGAATAAAGACATCGCAGGAGCAAATTTGAGGTTTCCCATTGTCCATTCTTGCCCCACCCAACGGCGGCTCTACAACCTCTAAATTGGTGACCCACGGCCGGGGGCCGAGGCGGACCGAACGGCCCCCGGCTGGATGGTGCTCCAACTACAGAGAAGTGGCAAGCGGCTACAGCCACGCACCAACTAAGGCACGCGCCTCAGCCAGCGGATGTCAGCATTTCTACTACGGAGTTACACCTTCTCTACATGAGCAGCGTCCCCATTGCAGCGGGAGGAATTTCGTTCCAAAAAAAGGGCCAACACCAACATCACGCGTGTTGGCGCCACAACTTATCCACGCGCCTGGGCCGCCAAGAGTGCGGACCGCAGCGCACATGATCATCTCGACAACGGAGAGTGAGAGCTATTCAAGGGGAGCTCGAGCCATGAGCCTCCACTGTTAGGACACAGGGGGGTGGGCGACACTCCCAGCAAGGCGATGTGAGCCTGATTAGACTTTTTTTTTTCGTCAGGGGGTGATTGGAAATTCGCCTCGGTTCCCGACATGGCCACACAGACCTGTGTTGGCACTGTGGTAATTTCCTGCTACTACGGCTCAGCGCTTGGTCCCAACTGACATGCCCAACTTAGAGGTTGCCCGTCGTCAATTCTTCCCCCCACCTTACGGCGGCTCTTCCGACCTTTAAAGGGTATAAAGGCGAGTTTGGCGGGTATTTCCGGATACATTTCTACTCTGAGCGTAACTTTCGGTGCCGTTTATTTGGCCGTGTCTTTGACTATTTTTCAACATGTCTATTTAAAGGGAGCACACACCTACTGCATTATTATAAAATGATGGTGGTAACTTGTGCTGTGCTATTCCACACCCAAATGCTCTCATACTAGTCTAAGCCCCACAAACGCATGATTCAATAATCTGCGCAACCCATTCCATTTACTCATTCAAGTTGGAGTTACTAGTGGAAGCAGCCATCCCATTGGTCCAGAAGTGTGGACCAATGGGACCACATTGGCGAGTAACATCAAGTCACATTTTGACTGTATTTCATCAATATTTATGTAAAATGGTGAGCGAAGCGGGGTGGATGATGTGTAATTTGTCACAGAACAAGCTGTAGTACGCGTATTTTGAAACATTGTGCGTTTTGTGTGACAAATTCAGCCACTTCCATCCACTAGGATCACTTTACACAGGCAGCGATACAGACACAGGAAGTGTGTTTCACCTGGTGGAGCAAAATGCCAGTCCACTGTATTTCACGGGTGAACTGGTCTATAGACGGGTTTATGTGTGAAACATTGGCCGGAGTCGGTTTGTCCCGCCCTTCCACAGGTCACCTCCGGTGTCTGTATGTTGCCTATGTAAAGTCATTGTAGCGAACCGCGTGGTTCCCACAAAAGCGCACACCAGTTCAAAATCCGACCACTAGATGTCGCTCTGTGACCAGGTACACATCCCTCCACTCGCTTCGTTCATCACTTTGCATAAACATGCTTTTGTAGGTCACAGATCCACACTAGAGCATTTGGGTGTGGAATGGCACAGCACAAGTTATTATATTACTTGTGCCTCTGTGAGGTGGTATTATATTACATTACTTGTGCCTCTGTTAGGTGGTTCCGGCAACATGAACACATTGAGAAGTTGAACATCCAGGCCATCATCAGTGCGTCATCAGCTCACGATGAGTTTGTGAAAGACTTGCTGATCACACACAGCAAGGTAATTATTATTATTATTATTATTATTATTATTATTATTATTATTATTATTATTATTATTATTATTATTATTATCTGCTGTTGCACTGACTCAAGGCTCTGTCTAGTCCTTACTCTGTGTGTACAGCTAGTTAGATGTCTTGCACAGCTAGTTAGATGTCTTGCACAGCTAGTTAGATGTCTTGTACAGCTAGTTAGATGTCTTGCACAGCTAGTTAGATGTCTTGTACAGCTAGTTAGATGTCTTGGTGTATGTCAGGTCTCGGTTCTGGTCCATGAGCTGATCTTGGTGGAGATTTGGAAACACAAGGTCTTCCCCGTCCTGGCCAAGTTGAAGGACTTCCAGCCGCAATGCACCATCCCTCTCTACATGGTGGTGAGTTACTTCATCCTCTACACGGTGGTGAGTTACTTCATCCTCTACATGGTGGTGAGTTACTTCATCCTCTACATGGTGGTGAGTTACTTCATCCTCTACACGGTGGTGAGTTACTTCATCCTCTACACGGTGGTGAGTTACTTCATCCTCTACACGGTGGTGAGTTACTTCATCCTCTACATGGTGGTGAGTTACTTCATCCTCTACACGGTGGTGAGTTACTTCATCCTCTACACGGTGGTGAGTTACTTCATCCTCTACACGGTGGTGAGTTACTTCATCCTCTACATGGTGGTGAGTTACTTCCGTCCTCTACACGGTGGTGAGTTACTTCCGTCCTCTACATGGTGATGAGTTACTTCATCCTCTACATGGCGGTGAGTTACTTCATCCTCTACACGGTGGTGAGTTACTTCATCCTCTACACGGTGGTGAGTTACTTAATCCTCTACACGGTGGTGAGTTACTTCATCCTCTACACGGTGGTGAGTTACTTCATCCGGTGGTGAGTTACTTCATCCTCTACATGGTGGTGAGTTACTTCCGTCCTCTACATGGTGATGAGTTACTTCATCCTCTACACGGTGGTGAGTTACTTCATCCTCTACACGGTGGTGAGTTACTTCATCCTCTACACGGTGGTGAGTTACTTCATCCTCTACACGGATCAACTCAACTGTGGATCGCCTTCCTCGTTGTCCACAACGTCCAGAAAATCATACTGTATTTTAATTGGCTCTCAATGTGTTGTGATGATGATCTTGGTTGTGGTTGAACAACTAACTTCCTATGTCTGTGCCTCTGAAAAATTGGATTGCTACCTCCAACCTGCCTTCTCCACTTGCCTTGAACAGACTGCTACTGGGATACTTATCTTAATCCAAATCCACTCCACTGATGCTGTAGACTTTCTTTAACATGAATCTGTATAAAAAAACAACTGCTTTCTTCCCTTCCAGGCACATTCAGATCAACAGGCGTGGCCAGATCTAACACACTGTATTATAAAACCATACCTGCCGATAGTGGTGTGACTGTTGACAATGACTGTTGATTTCAGATCCACCACGAAGCCACCGTTGTCAACCTGTTGGAGACCGTCCTCTTCCACAAGGTGGTGTTTTTATTTTCATGCCACAAGAAGTAGACATTTATAATTACACATTTATAATTAGACATTTATACTTAGACATTTATACTTAGACATTTATAATTATACATTTATAATTAGACATTTATATTACACATTTATAATTACACATTAAACATCTGAACGTTTGACCAAATCCAGTGACACCAATGTTCTTTG
>OMKY01087739.1:0-10445 GCA_900302395.1 Bregmaceros cantori | reverse complement strand
GAACCTTTACATTCAGTGAGACTGGTTTCTTGATCTCTCTTGGGCCGTAGTCGAGATGCTTGTCGCATTTGCTGAATGCCCCGGGGGAAATCTTAAACAACACACACGTACAATCAAACAGACACACACATGCACATGGACAGACTCACGGACACATATTGACCCAAGCAGCAGTTGGCTCAAACACCATTATGAGAGAACTTTTAGTTCTCGTGCATTGGGCTCAAAGGATATATATATATATATATATATATATATATATATAAAATACAATAAGGTGGATGGCCCTAGGGTGGGCTACTACCTAATGTGGGACACCTACGTTCCAGTGGCTCTGACTCCTCCCTAAACTAATGAATGTCAGTGAAACTATGGTAAAATCAAGCTATGGTAATGTGTCTAACGTTACATTTAACTTTTCAACACTACATTTCACTGTCCCACCTTATGCAACTGACCGTCCCACATTAGGAATCTGCAAAAAAGGGGCCCACATTCATGAAACCACCCTACTGATAATTATGTTAAAGGTCCACTGAGTACAAGTAAAAAGTGAAGTAAAGAGAAATAAATACTTGTAAAAGTACAGATACCTGAAAAATCTGGTATTTGTACTTTGTTTACTCTACTTGCCTGCTCTGATGACTGTGTGCTGTTTGCATACTTGAGGTTCGTGCATGACTATTAAACTATGGGTACGAAAACAGATCCAATACACGGAACACAAAGACGCGGCGGCCCCCCCGCGGCGCTACAGCAGTATCTGTAGCAGGATGTGTAATTGGTAGAGGACGTTTGGAGCGTAGCGTGACCAGCGCCGGGGACTCTGCCAGACCGGGGGACAATGGAGCAGGCCCAGACACTGGTTATTAAGGACAGGTTAGCATTTCACTCAAGGCTAATGACTGACTGTTCATCTGGGTGTCTGGGGGAGAAATGCAACAGGAGAGCCACAGATCTGTGGTAACTCATCCCAGTCAGTCGCTGCGTCTCAAATGGTGCACTTTGTAGGTATTTGTTCAACTAGGCCGGGATCGAGAGTGATTGAAAATCTCAATCTCCTCTCTTCCCCAGTCCTCCGTTAAATTACTTCTGTTAACTAAAGACTAGCTGAAAACAATTAACATTAACAACAATCTGTAGGATTTTTTTCTACTAGGCCGAGATTGAGATTGATTGAAAATCTCTTTCTTCTTTCTCCTCCCTTCTCCCCTGTCCTCTGTTAAAGGAGTTCTGTAACCAATCCAAATTACTGTCCTCACAATTGGGCAATCAAGGCTGGTAGTTAGGTAAACAGCTGCTATATTTCTTAAACTAAAATCTGAAAAAACAATATAATTTTCGCAAAGCTCCTCGAGGCAGCTTTGACTGCGATTTTGGCGCTGTATAAAATCTGTTGAAATCTGTTGAATGGTGCACTTGTGCATTTGGTGCCCATCGTGTCATATCCGCTGCCGTATTGCAGGCTGTATGTATAGGCTGTATCCGAAATCGCTCCCTATTCCCTATATAGTGCACTATATGGGGCATACGCCATTTTGTGCCCTGTATAGTTCCCTCAAAGTAACCCACAATGCACAATGTACCATTTTTGACAGCGGCAAATCTAGTGTCCGAAATCTCGGCCATTGCTGTTGAGTGCACTATATGTGAGTGCAGCATATAGGGAGTAGGGCGTAGGGTACAGGGAACAATTTCGGGCGCAGCCATACTCTGCCACGTGGTGCGCCCACAGCGGAGGGCAAATTGGTGCGTCCCACAGATTGAGACCGTGTCCCGCAAACTTCCTTATTTAACCACTCTTCAGTCTTTCATTCTACATTCTTTGTTGCATTTCGGGGGGAAATCTGCGTACGTACGGGGACTGCCATTCCACACAAACTCACATCCACACATCCTTGCTACTCCGCTATTTAGATTAAGTTAGAAATAAAAGTAGTAGACCGCAATATACTTAACCCGATGAGCCATGAACCTTTGGAATGCAATTATTGCTGTGAGTTAGGAAGTTAAATATTGAAAAGGAATGAGCCCCCTGTCAGCCCGTATAATTTTCATTCAATACTTGTTGAAATATTGCACACAGAAAAGAAAGCGTGATTAAAGTCCATGGTGTAGAAAAATACACAGTCACTGAAGTTCCATTCAGAATGATGGGACGATGATCTTCAAGAGTTCAAGTTAGAGATTCTCCGGCGCACGTTACCGGAGGGACCCAGCAGAGGTGCTGGAGGTGCCAGTCAGAAGGGGTTCTGGCGGAGAAGTCGAAGAGATTAATCCTCTGGACGATGTTTTAGTAAAGTAATATCCTTGGAGACGGCGGGTGTAATGATTAATCACAAAACAATGAAAGTAACACTTAAATATAAAACTCCCCTTTTCTTAGAGAAAAGGAAACTCGGTAATGTCCTCACAAGCAACAAACCTGTCTGGGATTTGGTCCGGGTGCCGCGCCGATCCTCTTGTAGGGAGGAACGTCCAATCAGTGTGCCGCTCTGCCGCTGCCGCGGGTTCGTCCGTGGACGAACGCGACGCCAGAGTGCCACCTGTGGAAGAGCGGCAGCTCTTAACAATTATAGTTGTAATGTATATTTTACAATGCATCCAGATTATTAATAACATGCCTTAACACCATGCATTGCGCTACAGCACTCTGCATGCGAACCAATGTGCGTCATCCTGCATCATCCCGACAAGTTCATAAAACATTGACCGGCGGTTTGGGTGTACATGAAGACCCTGTCGTGTGTTTTTTTTTTCTTTTTTTGTCGTGATCAAAACTTTTTTCAAATTTCCCACCCCGACACGGCACCAGCCACAAGGGGCTGACGGACACTTCCCGCCAGCTTACGTGTAGTTTGTGCTTTGGCACGAGCCGAGTCGTGACAATGCGTGCCACAAAATTGTGCCAGTGTCCGGGTGCCTTAACGATACCCAACTGTGGTGGTCACCATATGCGCCGACTTATATGCTCCGGAGCTTGGTCACCCACGGGGATTGATGAGCACCCACGGGAATTTCCACGGGGAATTCCTGTGGGTGCCCAACATCAAAGACATGCATTTAGTAACGCACATATTTTTCAGTTGCAGCGCTGTAACGCACCATCAAATATTATCATCGAGTAAAGAATGCTGCAAAATCACCGCAGGGTATCGGAGTGTCTTTAAATGTCTTCTGAGTCCTGTCATTAGACGGGACTTCTGTGTGGCCGAGCGTTTAAGAGAACCGCTTTTTGGGGGCACTGGCTGCCATGGGCAAAAACAAAGGTTGGCGCCTATGGTGGTCACCCTACGGGCAGAGAAATCATGCAAAACGGCACACTGACACAAGCGCGGCATATGTGACACAGCCGGTGTGTCTAAGGAAGAAAGACGCAGATTGGAGCAACATCTGTGGTAATTCCTCCCATTCAGTGTCTGCAGTGAAGGCCAGAGTGCTGAGCCAAGAGGCCCCGTGCTTCTCTCCTTACAGCCCAACGGACTCGTATTCTTCCCTTCCTTACTGCCTGCTCACAGTCCACCAGTCCTCCTGACAACCTCAACGGAGGAAAGGCCACAATTTGTCATTCGACTGATCCATCATTTGGTCATCTGGGCAAATGATTTTATGCATTATTAGCATCGTCCACGCATCGCACATCGCTAGACGCTTGCATTGGGTCTGGTAAAACCAGGGTCGGAAAATGTAAAAAAAAAAAATGTGTCAAATCAAATCATGTTATCCAGTCACAGCACAGTACGTGGGACAAGCGGTGTGGAGGCGTGACAACCAGACTCCGCCCACGTCTTCCGTAGCCCGTACAAACTCCCCCCACGTCCGCACTGTCGATTAAATCCGTACGGACGGCGAGCCTGATTTTCCCAGAACCAATGCAATGCGTGGCCGATGCGTTCGTTCTGTCTCACCAGGCTAACGGACAAATCAAGTTATGCATTGCAATATGTTTTATATCTTCTTTCTAATAACTCAAGAAATGTCTGTCTGTATCTTTGTCTGTCCCACACACAACTGCTAAAGCAATCCGAAACGCTCCAAATGTTCTGAAGATATTAGTTAAACTAATATACACTCAATGCATTTTGTCTTCTTCAGCATTTTTTTTTTACTTCATTTTCCATTTTTCAATTTTGGAGCCATTGTGTAGTGGCTAGAAATACACAAATTTGACAAATCTGTTCCTCAGCCAAAGTGAAGGACTAAGCATTTTTTCCCTAAACATAAAATAGAGATTTATTCGTTTCCACGACATGCAGCCTTGGGTTCACACATGGACTCCGTTTTTATTTGGGTCAAAACTATTAACAGCATTTTAATAGTTAGCAGCCATTAATGTATTTGGCGGGGGAGTCAACCTCAAGGAAGTTTGCAAAGAAAAAACAAAGAAAGTACTTTGAGAGTGCAGAACTCTAGCCTGGCCTAGCCAGAACCAAATAATCGTTCACGCATCGGCCGCCACTAAAACAAACATTGGGTCTGGTGTCGAGCGAATCCAACAAATCAGATTATCGCGTGTTTGACAATCGGCCAATCAGAGTTACTTTGAGGCTGTGCAAGACGAGATATGGGGTGGGTTTGGTACGTTACATGCCCATGTCACTTGCTCCGCCCACTGCACTGTGTTATGATTGGATATTTTTGATTGCAGAACAATGGGAGAATAGCAAGACAATCCTTAAGAGATAGCAGAGATATCAACAACAGAGATATCAAGAACAGAGATGGGCAGTAGCGCATTACATTTACTCCGTTAACATTTTTTCTCTCCTTTTTTACTTTTGGAGTACATTTTTCACAAGTTACTTTCTACTTTTACTCAAGTAAATTTGAGGTGGAAAAAAACTAACTTTTACTGAGATGGCAGCAATTTGCTTCTCATTCCATTAACTTGGGCTTTAGCGACACCTGTTGGGAACTGATGGCACATAAGTTGATGTTATAGCTCTCTCTCCCCCTCTCGGGCTCGCTCTCTCGCTCTCGGTCTTTCTCTCTCTCACATTCTCTCTCGGTCTCTCTCTCTTGGGTGCTTTCTCTCTCGCTCTCCCTCTCTGTCTCGCTCTCTCCCTCTCGGGCTCTCAGCCTCTATCTATTTTTTTACTGAAAGTTACTTTCACTACTTAAGTAACTTTTTTGTGCAGTACTTTTTTACTTTTACTTGAATAAATATTTGGATGACTACTTTTTACTTTTACTTGAGTAATATTTTGCTGAGGTAACAATACTTTTACTTAAGTAATTTTTATAGCTACTCTGCCCATATCTGATTAACAACATTCACAAGAAGTCAAGTTAAGTCTGGTAAACCCTCCCCCTGGTTTTGTGCAGTCATCAATATGGCTGAGCCTTGCTGGGACGGGGACGACCACTACCGGCTGCCGGTTCCGAAGAGTCTCCGGGAGATCCAGGAGATGGACCAGAACGACGAGAGCCTGATCCGATACAAGAAGAGTCTTCTTGGGGAGACTGGAGCAGCCAGTGGTGAGTTTAACTTTACAATGTATTAAAAACAACTTGAGTAAGAGTACAAAGTACTCATCATATCTGCTCAAGGCCGAAGAAAAGGTACAGGCTCTGAAATGTACTCAAAAGTATTCTCGGAAATGAAAAGTTTTGGGCTTTGAATGTCCGAAAACCAAAATCAACAACAGGGAGATAAACGTGACTGGTTCTTCATATTTAGCTCTTCCAATTTTTGCACATTGGTGTCTTTGCGCAGAAAATACAATATATTTTTATAGTCCATATATTAAAAGTAATCCTGTTAAAAAAATAAGCAATGAAATATTAGTATATTATGCTCAGATATGGACAGAGTAGCCATGAAAATCACTCAAGTAAACATATTGTTACCTCAACAAAATATTACTCAAGTGAAAGTAAAAAGTAGTCATCCAAATAGTTACTCAAGTAAAAGTAAAAAAGTACTTAAGTAGCGAAAGTACTAAGTAACTGAGTATCTTCTCAAAATGTAATTGAATGTCCCTTGTTGATTTACAATCCCCAGAAATCCCCCCCCCACTTTTCATATCCTCCTGGAAGGAGATATATAGAGAGAGAGAATATAGAGAAAATAATAGAGAGAGACCAAGAGAGAGGGAGAAACAGAGAGAGTGCCCGAGAGGGTGAGAGCGATAGTGTCCGAGGGAGTGAGAGAGTGAGCGCCTTGGAGGTAGAGAGAGAGAAATGTGTCGCCAACGGTTCCCAACGGGTGTCACTAAAGGCCAATTTAATGTAACGAGTAGCAAATTGCTGACATCTCAGTAAAATGTTGTCTTTGTTTCACCTCAAATTTACTCAAGTAAAAGTAGAAAGTAACTTGTGAAAATGTACTCCAAAAGTTTAAAAAGTACACACAAAATAAATGTAAATGTAATGCTTTACTGCCCATCTCTGATTATACTGAATATAATAAAAAGTAATAAAAGCGACTACAGCAGTCAAGTTGGTTATTTAGAGAGTTAGAGTAGCAGTCAGTAACCTATAGTCAGATTACATTTTATAAGTAACTAACAACACTGGCATTGAGGACCCACGGAGCTGTGCTGAGCAAGTTCTCGTTGGCAGAGTGTGCGGTTTTATCACAACACTAGCGTTGTGTTTTAACAGCACAACTAGTTAAACTGCATTTCCTTACCCAGTCTCTGTGATTGGCACAACATACATTCCAGCAACAGACAGGCAGGAATGTGTTGCATCATTTTAAACGTACGCATAACAACCGTATAAACTTAACGATTCTTCCTGAAGACCAGCTGTGGTGGCAGGTGCGGCTTGAGCAAAAAAAACCCACCTTGTACAGTGGAATTTTCAAACCCTCTCACTCACTATGCACAATTTACATGGACACCTTTTTTGGATATGATTACATTTGAGCGGATCAAATATAATCCGCTCGCTTCATCTGTATACATGAACGCTTACCAATCGGATCCAATTTTACACTGCGTTTACATGGTCAGAGTATATATATATATATATATATATATATATATATATAGAGAGAGAGAGAGAGAGAGAGAGAGAGAGAGAGAGAGAGAGAGAGAGGGAGAGAGAGAGTGATATAGATATATGCATGTATGTAGAATATGTTCATATTCGTCATGAAACAGCCTGGGAGGGGCGCTCCTACGGCTGCTGGCGGACCGCACTGGCTGTCTTTCTCTCTCTCGAGCGCTTCTCCGCTGCTTTGGGTGGGGGCGAACCGGGTGGCGACTCCGGACGGTGGCTCGCGTCGAGGGTGGCGTGGGGCGGTTGCTGACTCTCCATCAGCAGGCGGCTTGTGTTGCACGGCATGGAGCGATCTGCTGTTAATTCCGTTTGCCCGTACACATGGACGCTTTTGTCATAAAAGCGGATCGCCGACTTCTCTAGAGCCGCCTGTTTTAATCCGCTTCAAAATGTATCTCCAGTTCAGGGAACGAAAACCGGAAACATTTTTTTTTGTTCTGGAACAGAAACACTCATTTTAAAATAATAGTAACCGGTTAATGCCGGTTTTATTTCGTTCCTCAAAGTTTTCGTTGAAACATGGCACGGACTGTCCCATAGGTGTCCGCTGCTCCGCCAGTCTCTTCCCAGCCCCCAATCCACCAGTCTCTGCCACCATGCGCCTTCCCTTTCCAGCCGCACCCGCGCCAAGCGTCAACTTGAATTGAAACACCGCTGACAGGAACGAAATTAACTGCTCAGGGAACAACATTTTTTTGTTCTAACCGGTTCGGAATGTCAATTTATTGATGGAACTGGAAACGCTATAATTCCGTTTCTGTTCGGAGCAAACCGATTGGGAAGAAAAATATCGGTTCAACGCCCAGCACGGGACGCACAGAACACAACAACTTAGAAATTTGCAACTAAACCAGTTTGTTGACGACGCAGAGAAGACAATGGAACGTACTGTTCCCATGCTCTACAAATCTACGGTAATAATATTTAATGTGCTACCATCCGCCCCACTTCATAATGTCATCCAAGATCGACATCTGGACCCCGCTAGAATACTGTTGTCCTCTCCTTCCTTCTGGGGGATGTTTTTAGTACGCCATTGTTTGCCCTTGTTTGCAAACCAATACACATTTCAGGAGACACAATTTGTTATGGTAAAGGTATGTTTTTCATACACGCCAGAAGAAACATGTTTGGCTTTTTGATGATCTTTTGGACTTCATTTACAAACAAACCACAAAAAAACACAATTCATTCGCATGAATAAAATGAAAGAAAACAACAAAATATCACAATGCATAAAAGACATGTTATGTTACATAAAATAAGAATAAGCTCATTCTCAGTTATTATTTCACCACGTTTACTAATAAAACGTCCAAAAAGGAGTAGGAAGAAGCAAAGTGCTTATTTACTCCTATCGCCTCATTTGCTAATCCTAAACATTTTAAATCGATCATATTAATGAACTTAATTCTAATATGATGTATACTATACTATATTTTTTAACTAAACAGAATACCCCCATAACCGAGCATACACCTATACCTAAGTGTCTACTTACCACATATGGGCAGAG
The DNA here is from genome assembly GCA_900302395.1 of Bregmaceros cantori. NCBI lineage: Eukaryota > Metazoa > Chordata > Actinopteri > Gadiformes > Bregmacerotidae > Bregmaceros > Bregmaceros cantori. The sequence goes on along the minus strand of OMKY01087739.1, from coordinate 1,921 downwards.
TAGCCATAAAAAATACTTAAGTAAAAGTATTGTTAGCTCGGCAAAATATTACTCAAGTAAAAGTAAAAAGTAGTCATCCAAATAGTAACTCAAGTAAAAGTAACAAAGTACTCTACAAAAAAGTTAAGTTAAGCGAAAGTATTGAGTAACTTTCACTAAAAAAATGAAATAAATTAGGACAAATTCTCTGAACGTTGATTTACAATCACAATTAAATTAAATCCCCCCGCTTTTCATATCCTCCTGGAAGGAGCGTATGAAAAAGAGGAGAGAGAGCGAGAGGGTCTGAGATCAAGAGCGCCCGAGAGAGAGAGACCGAGAGGGAGCGAAAGAGAGACCAAGAGTGAGAGACCAAGAGAGTGATAGACCGAGATAGAGAGAGCGAGAGAGAAAGCGCCCGAGAGGGAGAGAGAGCGAGAGATATGACGCCAACATATGTGCCAACAGTTCCCAACTGGGGTCGCTAAAGGCCAAGTTTACGATTAACAAATTGCTGACATCTCAGTAAAAAGTTGTTGTTTTTTTTCACCTCAAATTTACTTGAGTAAAAGTAGAAAATAACTTGTGAAAAATGTACTCAAAAAGTAAAAGAGTAAAACAAAAATAATATTTTTGGTTTAAATTGTGTAATGTTAGTGCATTGTTGGATTTCCACATCCAGGTGTTCCATAAATGTTCTGGTACAGGAACACTTATTTCAAAATAATGGTATGGTTAATACCGGTTTCATTTTGTTCCTCAAAGTTCCTCAAAGTTTTTGTTACAAGCCCCCTGCCCCCACTGCGCCGGCGAGTGCCCCACATGGCGTCCGGTGTCCGCCAGTCTCTGCCACCGTGTGACTTCCCTTCCCAGGTGCACCTGCGACGAGTGTCGACTTAAATTGAAACACCGCCTGGCACAAATTGTGCCAAGCTGACAGGAATGAAATTAACCGTTTTTTTTTGTTCTAACCGGTTTGGGAACATCAATTTATTGGTGGAACTCGTAACAGGAAATGTTATAATTTAGTTTCTGCTCGGAAAGAAACGATTGGAAAAAAAAATCGGTTCAAAGCCCTGTTTTAAATACAAAATATTTTTTCAGCTTGTGTTGTTTGTGTGTAAAAGCAGCGCTGCACCCAGTCTGCACCGTGCTGTTAATACACAAATGCTGCAAAGAGAGCCCCGAATGGCTTGGCTACCATTTTCTGTGCTTCACTGTGCCTGCATATATACCGTACGTTCTTTGCGTGGCAAAAGGCGAGCAACGCACGGACTTGCTGTGTCTCAAATGGTGCACTTGTTCCAGAACATAAATAAACTCAAAGCACTCGGAGAGTGCAAACCTGCACCAGAATAGCAGTTTGTAAGCTCACAACAGTTGTCAAACCATGACATTACTTATAGGCACAGAAATACACCAACATTTAAATCACTTGTTCCGTTTCTCATTTCCAACAACCGTACAAAATTTCATCCAGATCCATGCGTAACTTTTTCAGTTCTCCTGCTGACAGACTGGCAGACAAAAACATAACCTCCTTGGCAGAAATGATGTAAAGGCACCAAAATGTAATCACTTGTATAAAATTTCATCCAGATCCATGCATTAATTTTTCAGTTATCCTATGGACAAACCAACCAACCAAGTCAACCAAAAACATAACCCGCACAGCGCAGGTAATAATAATTTTTCCGGTTTCGTTTCTGTCCCCTGGAAAATACAAAAAGTTCCTGGTTCACGTTTTCGTTCCTTGAACCGGTTCAAAGCCCTGCTGGTAATAAGGTCTAATAATGTGTGGTGGATTGACTGTGGTCTGACAGACACTGGTGGACCTAACGTGGTGGTGACTCGCCTGACACTTCTCTGTGATGCAGCTCCTCCGTCTCTCAACATGACACAAGACCTCCAGGGTGAGCGTTTCAATATATATATATATATA
>OMKY01087738.1:0-11996 GCA_900302395.1 Bregmaceros cantori | reverse complement strand
TGTGTGCATGTCTGCGGGTGGCCATGCGTGTATGCGGGTGTGAGCAGAGATATAGCGAGTGTGCGATCTGCTTGGACTAATAGCGTGCACCGTGTCGGTGTGCGTGTGTGTATGTGTGTGCGTAGTAGTGCGCCGCTATGCGTGTGTGTGGAAGGCATGTGCATGTGATTTGATTGGTTGCTGTTGATATTGTGGGTTCGGGTGGTTATCTTAATTAAATTAAGCACTAGGTAGCATACTGCAGTCCTATACAGACCTAGAGATAAGATACCCCTCCTGAGTGACGAGTTCCTTGGTAATGCGCGATCGGTCATACTGCAAGTTCTCGCTCGGTGCACTGATTGCGCGTCTCCGATAGGCTATGCATGAGGCATTACATCTAAACTAAACCATCATCATTTGATCCGACCCCCCCGAAAGCCGGTGGATAATTCGCACACTGGTTTCAGCCCTAAATGAAGTTCTAAATATTTTAATGTATTTAATTCAGGGTGGTTTTAGGCTATATCATGAGTTCAAACCTGCAGTGTACAGCAAATTATGTGGTAGAAATAAAACAATTAACATGTAATCCGACCAAAAGTAACCAACACTATCATAGGCGTTGACTTTGTGGGTGCTCTGGAGCCCCGGGCACCCACAGGTATTGATGAGCACCCACTGGCAAATCCCCAACATCAAAGACATGAATTTAGTAACGCACATATTTTTCTGTCGCAACGCTGTAACGCACCTGTCAGGCAGACAGTGCGACCGATGCAAACAGTGAAGCCTGTGTGCCTTGCTATGTACACACAGTCAATAGTACACGGAAGATTGGCAGGGCATAAATATATATGAGGCTACTGCGGCGTTGGCGGCGGCAGGCAGACAGAGGAAATGACAGCCATCATTGAGGATGTGGATGCTGAGGCACGGACCAGCGTACCAGGGTGTGTGTGTGTGGACATAAAGAGAACAGCCAATGCATAGTGATCTTACACACCAGACTGTGTGTGTGTGCAAGGCCGCTGCTAGAGCTAGACTCGTCTCTACATGTGTGTGTGTGTGTGTGTACTAGGACCAATGACGCCAGTAACTGAGTATTCACACCTGCCACCTTAATTTCAAGCTAAACCAAAAAAAAGTCAGTCTGGCGGTGTTGGTCTGAAAACAAACCCACCGAATTCTGGTGCGGGCTAAACACCCGAACCGAGATTGCTTCAGAGACGAGGTCTCGGTCCACTTCAAAGTAAATTCTAGTGCGGCTCAGCAAATGTGTGAATAAGGCCGCACCAGGGAAGCATTGAAGCACCTTTCTTCTTTCTTCTTCTCTCTCGTCCTCCGCTAAAGGAGTTCTGTTAACAACTCTACAGTCCACAATAGATGGCTTAGAACTGATGACATGGGCAATCAGGATTGGAAAGGTAGTAAGGTAAACTGCTAGTGTACTTCTTAAACTACAACCAAAATTAACTCTGTGAAGCACCTGGAGGCAACCTTGGTTGCGATTTTGGTGCTTTACAAAAAACAGTTCAGTTGAGAAAGCGGACCTCTCAACACATTTGAGTGGAGGACAGACCAAACAATGAAATCCAATCAATCGACGATAAACGATTAATAAATCCATTGTCAATGATCGCTTTGCAGCTCTAGTGTGTGTGCATATCTGTTTATGCTGGTAGACTTGACGCTGTGTGTGCGTGCATTCATACATTATTGAGAGTATGAGCCGGCCATATGTTATAGCCACCTTACAGGTGTGGTGTGTGTAATGCACATTATTCATGATTCCCATTATACAGTCACTGGCATAGTGAATATTAATGCAAACATTGCATAACAATGGCACTGAATTGGTTAACTATTTCAGCGCCACAGACGTTCTCTGCGGGCCACTGGAGGCAGTATCTGGGTGAGGCTAGGCCGCATCAGGTATTCCACACACACAAAAAAAATGAATTAAGTCCAATTAAGAGATGTTTGAACTTTGTCATTTAACTTCTGAATATTAAGAATTATTGACAGCTCGAACATTTTTTTTTCTGAACATAGTCTTTCGTCCTCTCTCTCACTCACACACACTCAAATTCACACACACACACACACACACACAGACACACAGACTCTTACACACACACAGTAGAATGCAGGCAGGCAGACAGACACACACACACACACACACACACACACACACAAAGCCAGAAACATGATTACATCTGGAGAACAGCGCTCCTTGGAATCTAATGTGCCCAATGTGTAAAATGTCGAATCAAACAGGTTTGTGTAAAATCAAGACGAAAATCAAAATGACGACGCCGGGGGACCTTTGGGGCAGCGCCATACTATTGCGCCAATTTGTATCTTTCACTCAAACGTGTTTAATATTTGTTGTTCCCAATGCCAGTCTCCATTCCCACTGTCATGGCCCTAATACAATAAAGACAACACGTATGCTTGGGTGATTATATATGTTAGAATTTAGCATGGAAGAGTAGGCTTTTCCATGCTAATACTAAAAAAAAATAAATGTTAGCAATGGGTGGAGATAGCGAAAGACAAAAAAGTTTGCAATATTAATTACAAATTTCTATTATTTATTCATTGTGTGAATCTTGTCTAAATTTAGAATATGTAAATTAAATGTTTTTTTTTTGTGAAAAAGTGAAGTATAACCCGCTCCCCACAGTGCCTAAAATATCTCTTCTCATCTGCTTAAATACAATGGCCTGATAAAAAATGGCCTTTTTCTCAAAAAGTGGTCAAGTGGAGTAAGGGTTTTTTGCATCTGAACTCATCAGTTACTACCCCAATATCACCTAAACAATAAAATATTAAAATAATGAAATCATTCATGATGTGTTATTGCTTTTTATATTTTTCCTCCACTCAATATATAACTTTCCTCCACTACTATGAATCGTATACTGCATGTAAAAATGACTGCGATAACACTAGTAACTTCTTTCCAACCCTTTTATAAACTGGCAATAACAATTGACCAGCAGCACTTTTTTTTCAAACAGTGGTATCGGTTGGTATCGGTATCGGCCGATACTGCTCAGCCAGGTATCGGGTATCGTATCGGCACCAAGAAATGGTATCAGTGCAACACTAATCAAAATAATCGTTAGTTGCAGCCCTAGTTAGAGCACTCTCACTCTCACACAGGAGCCACTGTACTGTGGCGCAGGAGAGAGCCGTAAACGTTCCACGGATAATGTAATGATAGGTGCCATATACAGCACACACAGCTCCCTCTATGATTAGCAGCTACAGCGGCACGTCAGTCTGTACACGCAGTGTGTAGGTGCCTGTTTATTTACTGTCTGTGTGTATCAGTGGGCGTGTGTGTTCTGTGGCAGTCTACCCGTTGACAAACTGTGTTATAAAAAGGTTTCCTTAAGCAGCATAACATGTGTCTGTGGGTGATCTCATCGTGCTGTGATCAAAGCCACAACAACAACAAGATTGCTGCACAGTGACAGCCCAGGTATCATTTTCTTTTATTGGTCGGGCAAAAAGGAAAAAGCACCTTGCATTGTCCGTTATTCTCCAAGTAGAATAGAAGGGAGCAAGAAAGCTGTGTATTGGGAATCTTAATTTTTCAAGATTAATGCAACAGAAGAGGTCTTTTTCCCAAAATGTCAGAGACGGGGCAGTGGGGGTCCTTCCATTTAAGGAGAATGAGACCTCTGACTAATAGCGTGGAGAAGGCAACGATGCCTTAAATTTTGCGTGGAAGCGCAGATGATTTTTCGGGGGCGGAAAAGTCCTAATTTTTAGGACACAAGTTGGACTCGATTCATGTGACGCGAGTCCCTCACGTTTTTTTGCTCCCAATCCTTTCATTTTAAAGATTGCCCGATCCCGATTTCCGGTACCGAGTCCTGATACCTGATATAGAGTCCCGATACAGAGTCCTGATCCTGCAAAAATTGGTAGTACCCAACCTATTGGGCACAATTGTCAATTTCAATAATAGCCAAAGTAATGAACAATCATTTGGCATGCTCTCCAAGTTATTTATCGATCCTGATCGTGACAAAATCACGAGTCCCGTGACTGGAAAAAAGTCTGATCGGCCCCCGATCACCGATCTGAGGATCGGATCTGTGCACCACTACCCCCACTAGTGTCGCGAGCTCTGATCATCTGCGTTCACCTGTGTTTCTGTGACCTGTGCATCCTAACCACTCATACAGTCTAAGTAGACATTACCCCCCCACCTCCCAACCCCAACTCCATTTCCGATGGTAGTCCTGTGGTTGGTATTAAAACAGGAACAGCGGCGCGTACAGTCACCGTTTGTGTTTGTGCGTAAAGAGGGTTTTTTAACGGCACAGGATGCCCCGGTTCCATTACCTCGCGCCTCAGGAATGCTTTAGTGGCGTTGTGGTCGCCCGGGCTCCTGCTCCTAGCGGACCAGAACCGGTTGTGTGTCGAGCCTGCGTTGCCACCGTCGTCGTCGTCATCATCTGGGCCACATCTGTACGTGAGAATGAAAAGAGAGAGAATCGGGGAGTATGAGAACTGAACAAGGCACTGTTCTTTGTTAGGGGAAGGAGCTGCAACCGATACATTATTGAACTACTACTACTGCGTTTTTTTGCTCGCGTTTCGATCCCGATCTCCGGTACCGATACCAAGTCCCGATACAGAGTTCTGATCCGGCAAAAATTGGTAGTAACCAAACTATTTGGCACAATTGTCATTTTCAAAAGTCATTTGGCATGCTCCCCCACTCATTTACCGCTCGGCCAATCAGGATCGGGACAAAATCACAAGTCCCGATCCTTGGAAAAAAGTCTGATCGGCCCCCGATCACCGATCTGTGGATCGGATCAGTGGACCTCTAGTTTTGAGTGCAATGCTCGGGCAGAAATATTTGTGACAAATTGCAATGCGTAGAACGTACGGAAGGATTACATACGTAATTGGCCACACATTAATCGGCCTTAAGAGGCTCCCAACAGTGCATAAACCCACCACTGAGTCTTTGTTTGTTTTGAATCGTTTCCTGGTGTGGTCCTGTCCCTTCCATAGTAAAAATGACATCAACGAGAGTTTGCGAAGTGTCCATCGTCCCACACTTCATATTTTGGCTGTTCCACGTGCACCATCCGGTTGCTTGGGGCACACTTCATTGTGCCAATAGACGAGTTCGGCGGGTAGTTCCGGTTACATTTCTAGGCTGAACGTAACTTCCTGTGCTATTTATTTCACCGTGTCTGACCATTTTTCAACATGTCTATTTCAGTGGAAGCACACACCTACCGCGTTATTTAAAAAGGGTGGTGGTAACTTGCAGTGTGATATTCCACACCCAAATGATTCAAGATTCAAGATTCTAATCTACTAGTTACTAGTGGAAGCTGCCAGCCTATTGGTCCAGAAGAACATGTGACCACATCGGTGAGTAACTTCAAGTCGGATTTTGACTGTATTTCATCAATACTTATGTAAAGCGGTGAGCGAAGATAATGCGTACAGAGTTAGAATGGATAATGTGTAATTGGTCACAGAGTGACCTCTAGTGGTCGGATTTTGAACCAGTGTGCATTTTGTCTGACAAAATCAGCCACTTCGACGATGACTTTACGGCGGAACAAAATGTCTTACTCCTATTTTGGGTGTGCAAACTTGAACACTCGAACAAAGTGTACAGAGACTATGAAGTACTGAAGTGTGCGAATTGTTAGGGACCCAGACAGGGTACATGTACAGTGATTCTACACACAGACACTCGCACCTTTCTAGGGTTTCAGGGCGTTTGTTGTTCCTCTGTCTCTCCTGAGGTCACACAGAATCACATCAACCAATCCCTGTGGATTATATTACTCTCCCACCTCTCCTTAACCCCGTAAAAACCCAGACAAAGACGCACAGTCAATGGCTCACGGGTTATTTTTAGGAATCCTTCCCACTTACGTTTCAGTTTCAGCTGTAACCGATAAATCTGTGATGGTCGACTAATTTGATCATCAAATAATTTGCGGTGATATATATATATATATATATATATATTCTTTTTTTTTTTTACACAACTCTGCATGTCCTGGCTGGAAAGCTGTCGTCCTCTTGAGTATAGATTACAATGCTCCATGTTTTGATGAATATTGAAGTAATTACTTATGTAAGTAAATTAAGTAATTGTAATGGCCACATGGGGGGTGAAGATCTTAGCATCTTTAGCAGACATGTCAACACTAGTAATTCTTAACATGACATATTACTAAACCTGTGATTTTACAGGGCTTGAAAACAAAATTATTTTGAAAACGTTTTCGTTCTCGTGACTGTTCCGCCACCAAAATATTGGTCCTGAACCGGTTCGGAACGCAAAAGTTTCGTTCGTTCTTAAAGTGCCTCATATTGTGCAATGTTAAGTTTAGATATAGTTTATACAAAATATATTTGGTGGACTTTCAAACTTTTAAAACGCCCAAGATGCAGGGGGCTTGATGACTGACAGTGAAAGTTGGATGGATGCACAACCGGAAATAGTCTCCCAGACATAGGATATGTTAAAATATATAGAATAGAACAGAAATAGAACAGAAAAAAAAAACGTTTTTAACCAGTTTTGTGGATTTCATAGTGTTACCTTTCTGTTCCGGAACAGTTGAAGAAATCTTTTTTTGTTTCCGTTTCCGCTCCTCATAAAACTCCGTAAAATTCTGTTCATTTTCGGTTTTGTTTTCGTTCCTTGAACCAGTTCGGAGCCCTGGATATTTATTTAAATTAGTTTTGTGAAGTGAAAATGTATACTGGTTGGTATCGCTTATTGGATCGGTATTGGAAATTAGGGGTTGTACAATATCAGGATGTCGGTAAACAGACAATATCGTGCAGCTCTAGACACTGAAGGACAAAGAGAAGATTATCACACATCTCCTGCTATTATCCGTATTACTCACGGCACACCGGTATCGCCCAGATATAAATACCATCCTATAACAACAATAATAATAATTATAGTCATTAAAATAAATATTCCTCTAATGGTACCTTTGAAGCGTCTCAAGGAGCCGCGGCTCGTCTGTGAGGAACAGAACACACCCCACTGAACGCCAGGCTGCTGTGGGAAACATAATTCTCCATTTGGGATCAATAAGGTGTTATGGATTGGGACGTCTTGCCCCATGTCGCGCTGACCAGAACAGCGCATGCGGTTGTGTCAACAAAGTTATGCTAACAAGTTGGGCAAAATATGACGTCTTTGGTTTACATTGCTGTGATAGGCTGAAATAAAGTGGGGTGATCTGTTGAACACCAAGATGTATACATGTCTGAACAGAACTGAATAAAGAAAGAGTTGTCCTTTCATCCCAATGAGAGAATGGTAGTGTTCTGTGCTTCATTGCATTGGACTGAGTTTGTTCAAGCCCTGAGCCATGCTCGGCTCAGGGCTGCGAGGGGTTAAACTGTCTGAGAGCATCCGTTAGCTCTGATGCAATCGCTGGTTACTGCTGGGTCCAATGCCTCTGCCTGGGTCACAACTCTGGTCACAACTCTGGTTCTGGGTTCTGGTTCTACTGTTACCATATGGTCTGGTCTGGCTCCACAGTTGAGGTTTCCGATACATACTTGGTGAGCCACTTATAATCTGAGTGTCAAAGGTTATTTGCATGCCGACCACAGCGATACATATACAATCCATATTACACGTTAAAGGTCATCTCTCTATAATTCCTACAACAGTCAATGTTCTTCATTATTGCCGTCTGAGTTCAGATAGCGTTACCCTGTAGAATGATGGATTTATATGAACTTCCAGTAAATTGCAAACTTTTAATAATCAATGTTTCACGTTAATAATCGCTCAGGTTTTAAGCGAAAAAATTAACCGATTAATCGTCAGTGAAAATGGCCGTTAAATCGATGATGAAAATAATGGTTAGTTGCAGCCCTGGTCAGGTGCACCTTATTTAGTGTGGAAAATACAATAACTTTGCCACATGTGAACCGTATGCCGCCACCAGCGTCAGGCCCTCCAACCTTCTCCGATTCCCACCCGAAACGAGCTTTAGTGTGGTCAGGCTTCTCCATAGCCAGCAGTCAGGGAACCTGATGGTCTCTATTAACCCCTGATGCTTTATCAAGTGCCATGTCCTCCTCTCCGCGACACAGACACGTGTTGCTTTCATCAGTCCATTGTTGCTCTTCTCTTCCTGTCCTATTTCCCTGTCTTTTCTTCCTCGCTCCGACTCTGCAACCTCCTCAACAAACACACACAAAACAAAGACAGACAGTGTGTGTGCGCTTTCATCAGACGGGCCCATCAAATCTCACACGTAATTAACAGGAAATGTGAACGAGGGAAAACTTAATGTGTCGTAAAAGTCAAAAGACAAACACTTTATCGCCGCTTAAGAACTCCTACTTCAAATCCACCAGCTCAATTAAAAAGGAATGAAGATGGCAGGGTTTTTATTTGGAAAGAAACCGATAGGAAAATGTACAACTGTTGTAATCCGTACTAATGAAAGCAGCCGTTTGATGGCACTGACGTCACGGCAGCACGACCTCGTTGTTTGTTGTTGATCTATTTGGTCTTCGCTCGGCAGTGGCTACGTCGGTGTGGTTCCGGAGGCGGTTAAACACGTGAAAGCCTGTGTTAAGTGGTCTAGTGAAGGAGGTTTGGTTTAAATTGTACAAGGCGGCTCTCTGCAGGTGTCAGACTCCAGACCAACGGGTCTGGATTGCCACATGATGTGAGGTCGCCTGCAGGAAGTGCTTAGCTCAGGGGTCTCGGATTCAAATGACCTCAGGGCGCTGGGTGAGGCTGGGCCGCATTAGGTCTTTCACACACAAAAAGATTCCAAACGCGGTTTTTGTTAGCCTGTTTTTTGTTAGCATGCCGAGCCAGAACCAACGAATCGTCCACGCATCGCACATCGCTAGACGTTTGCTTTGGGTCCGGGAAAATCAGGCAAGCCGCCGGTACGGATCCAATCGGCCAATCAGCGTTGACGTTTGTACTCACTCCACGAGACGTGGGCGGAGTTTGGTTGTCACGCCTCCACACCGCTTGTGTAAAATGTAAAATGGCACTTAGGTTGAAAAAAATAATGTGACAAACCTAAAAAATCGAAACGAGAAGTCTAACATTAGAATTAAAGATGTAACCGATTAATCGATGACGATCGATTATTGCAACTAATTTGATAATCGATTAATCAACAGCAATTAATCGCTTCCTTGTTTGTTCCATCCTCCACTCAAATGTGTTGTATTTATGTTGTTCGCATTATCAATAACATTTCTGATTAATAATTTATTAACACGCCGCAGTGGCTCAGTCTGTTAAGAGTGAATGCACTACAATGCACACATATGCATTGGTTGCCGCAGAGAATCATGGGTTGCCCCCACCCCCTCACCAACAGATTTGCCGCATTTCCTGAACCCCTTCTTCACCCCTTTTCCAGCTAATTCTAAATAAAGCTGAAAATGGTACGAATGGGCTGCAAAAAATACATAAAGAAATAATCGTTACGAAAAAAAAATGGCAGATTAATTGATGATCAAAATAATCGTTAGTTGCAGCTCTAATTAGAATATGGGACGAATCATGTGTTCTACAAAAATAAATAAATAAAAAAGAATCACACTTTTCTGCACAAATAAGACACCAACCATTCTCTTCACAGCAGGCTTTGAAAAAAAAGAATAACACTGGCGTAAAACACTTGTGAGCCACACAAAGATTAAACTTTCATAATAAGGTGGGGGTTGCTAGATACGCTCCCGCTGGCTACAAGTGCCGCATGTTTGATACCCGTGGCTTAGCTGTATGTGTGTCTGCTGACCAGTTTATGGACCATTAATTTGCCATCGAATTGTCTTTTGTAGGGCTGCACCTATAGAATATTTCAGTAATTAAGTATTCTCCCACAATTCCCGAATTTCCTAGATTTTAATCTGATATGATGCATATACAAGAGAAAAAGGCATTTAACAGAATAAGTGATAACCAAATATGTTTGCTTTTCTGGATGGTTAACAAACTAATAACATAGCCGAGTCGTCTCGACTCTTTCACACAATTGGAACAAGTTTGAAACTATTCTGTAACTGTCTTCGTGCATCCAGTCGGATTATAATTAATTGGTTTCATAGCGCCGTGTGGCCCTGCTGTGCTCTCGACTGCCTGTACAAAATCTTTACAACCTTCTTCTTAATAACCTTTTCTTTGGTTTCATACATTATATTAGGCAACATTTTTTCATGTGCAATGTGTAACACCACAAAAGATGAGGCAGAAGCTTTTTCGTGACAAATATTATTACCTGAGCCACGAAGCAGGTTATGTTTTTGGTCGCATTGGTTGGTTTGTCTGTCCTCAAGATAACTGAAAACGTTGGCATGGATCTGGATTAAACTTTTTACAGTTGTTGGAAACGACACACAGAAAAAATGATTACATTTTGGTGCGTTTCTGAAGCCGATAAGTAACATAATCATACTTAATCACCAACGATAGATCGCTGGGCGCTTACCACGGTCACGTGACCAGACTTCCGAGTCGCTGGGGCTGCTGGGTAGTGTAGTTGGCTTGTGCTGAGCATGTTTGCCAGTGGCGTCAATCGCGCTACTCGAGCACTTGCATTGATAGTGGGTTGCCACACATGCGGCTAGCACTAAAAGTACTAAAAGTAAAATTTTCATTGTACCACTACGGTGCATGTTTGCTATATCTCAGTGCTTCTAGTTAGAAATGAGATTGTGATTTCCGAAGATGGCAAAAGGAGCATCGTCTGTCAAAAGGAAAAGCAACCGATGCTCTTTCCCACACTGAAGGATGTAGAAGCATGCCACATTGTTTCCAGGTAGTTGTGACATGGACTTTTTGTTTAGATTTCAATTAAGGTGCCTATCGGTAAACAGAGCAAAATTGCTGCAATATGTCACCAACAGCGGTGTCCGCTGACGTTTGCGTGCATGATTGCGCATATACTTGTATCCGACACATTTGCGCGTGGCATCAAATTGCGCGACAAATTGTCAAGTGTGGGTGAACAACCTCCATGTGCATTGGGTGGCACCGGACCAAGCTATTTTTGTTATCAATGTGCGTCTAGTGTACTCAGTAACGTAATCCAATTCCTATGTTTTTGGAAGTAAAGTTAGGGATTTTACATGACAAATTAATAGTTTTAAGACATTTTAGGGGCATAGGGCAAAAAAAAATGTTTTGCCCTATGAAGTAATGACCCATATTTCAGGCAGAGGTGTACCGATCCGATCTTCAGATCGGTGATCGGGGGGCGATCTGACTTTTTCCCAAGGATCGGGACCCGATCAAGATTGGTAAATGACTCCGGGGGCCAAATGACTGTTTATTTACTTTGACTGTTATTGAAATTGACAATTGTGCCAAATAGTTTGGGTACTACCAATTTTGCAGGATCAGAACTCTCTATCGGGGGTCGGGATCTGCCGATCGTTAAAATCAAAGGATAGGGATTGGATCGGGAGCAAAAATACGTGATCGGTGCATCCCTAATTTCAGTCAAATGTAACCATTTTACCAATGGTTACATTGGTAAAATGGTTTACCAATTACATATTTTAATATCTAGTAATAAGGAACTACGGTTACATTAAAATGTTTGTTACCATTTATTAAAATGAGATTACCATTAGTCCGTGACTGGCTCACCTTGCTTGTGAGAGTAACGGCAACAAAGTCTTTCAAAACGCCTCCTAAAGGGTTAATTAGGCTCTTCCCAGAGCCAGGCCAGACTTGAAAGCTGCTGCATTAAGTCTGTGCTCCTTACAGACCTCACACACACACACACACACAGACTTGCACACAGAGAGACACACAGACACACACAGACACAAACACACACACACACACTCACTCACATAGACACACAGTCAGAGACACACTCAGATAGACACACAGCTACAGACACACTCACATAGACACACACAGACACACTCACATAGCACACAGACACACTCGTACACACCCACCCACACAGACACACACACACACACACACA
>OMKY01087734.1:0-11943 GCA_900302395.1 Bregmaceros cantori | reverse complement strand
CACTTTTTGATTTGATAAAAGCTTGGCGTGATATCCTTGGACGGGTTTTTGTTGTCCATCGCTTGACCTCAAGAAGGAGAAGCAGAAGTGGATTGGGGAAATTGGGGAATTGCAATCCTACGTCTTCCCCTTTTTTTCTCGTCTCTGGTCAGAGCTGGAAGGCTAACAAGCGTTTAATTCACAATAAGTATTTTTGCCGTGAAGCTTCGCTTTCGGTTGACACTATGCTCTTGCAGTGTATTTTGGCTGTAAGCCCCCGAGGCCATCTGATCAGGTATCGTTTCCATGAGGCTCCAGGTACCGTGGGCTATGATCTTTAATTTCCCATCCGTAATAACTTACATGTGTTGTTCCCGCGAGTGCCGTTCATCACCCCGCCGCTCCCACGTATTCGAACACGCTCCTCTGTGGTGTCCAAAGCAAATGTTTCGAGCTGTCAAATTCCAGACCTTTGCGCCCTGCTTGCAAACACGAGTCTGTTTTTCAAAATTTTGGCACACTCTTGTCCCGCTGCGCATCAGCTCATTCAGTTGTCGTTTTATGCCGTCGCTCTTTTATCATTCCTCTTCCTTTTTAATAGTGTATTAAATGACGTGCAGCGATGAGTCAGCATGTTCTGATGGGGTATGTAGTGTGTATCTGGTGTTGTTGTGGCTCAATTCCATCGCCTGGGCGATTATCTCCACCTCATGACGTTGCTGTGTCTCTGTGTGTGGCCCACAAGGGAAGGTGATGTACCGTCACTGTGCTGTGGTAACTTGTGTTGAAATGCAAATGATTTCTTTTTCTCTTCTTCTTCCTTTCTTTTTCTTAAACTTCTTCTTCTTACTGTGCCGGGGTGCTGAGCAAGAGAAAAATTCCAGGTCTGTGCATATTCACTAACAAAGCCACCTTAGACCATCTTGAGCTGGTAGATGACCTGCTAAGAAACAGCTGAACTCAGAGCAGTTTGAGCCAGATCACCAGGTAAGCCCTGCTAAAACCATCTGACTCCAGATCAGCTTGAGCTTCTTCTGTATTTTTTTTCTGTATTGTAATCTCTCTGTCTTGTTTGGGTCGCCCTCTTCTTTTATTACCTTTGCCAGGGCGGAGCAGGTTATGTTTTTGGTCGCGTTGGTTTTTCCCCTGTTATTGTTGTGCACAGATCTGGATGAAACATTTCTGAGTTGGAAATGAGGAAAGAAAGAAGTGCTAACATTTTGGTGCATTTCTATAGCCTATAAGTAACATAATAGTCATACTTCATTATTATTAACGGGTGAACGATCCCCATCCTCCGTAATGACTTTGCGCTGCATGGCCGCGACCTCGTGCCTGCACCAAGCAGGATAATCATACTTAATCACCTACAGATAGATGGAAAGTTTCTACCTGGTTTGTGCATGGGGTGGTCAATGAGACATTTCCATGTAAAAATCTCAGTGATTGGTTAGGTCCAAAAGCGTCAACTTCCTATTACAAATGTCTAGCGATGTGCGATGCGTGGTTTGGTTCTGGTTCGCCAGACTACTACTCTACGAGCACTTACATTGATAATAGCTTGCCACACAAACTGCTAGCAGTAAAAGTACTATTGTTTGTACCACTAGTTTCATTGTGTTTCTCTCTGCATGATGTCCCTTCCTACATGCTCTTCTCCAATTCTCCACATGGGGTGTCCAAACCACCTATGTCAAGGTGACCATCTAAGACCAGCTACCAGCCCAAGCTGGTTACAGCAGGATTTCTCAGTACGGCTGACAATATAGTGATTGCGATTCAACATTAAGGAGCAGCTACATTATTTTTTTTCACATTGAGTTACAATTATAAGTTACATCTGGCAGTTTGAGGAGAGCCATTATGCTGATGTGGCCGTCACTGAAAATTAGTGACGCCGCTGATGTAGATCATCGTCCATAACAACAGCAATGCCGCTCCGTGCGTGGTGGTGGTCTCCTCTTGCTGTGGTGGCAGTGGATCAAGCGCCACCAGGGGCACAATTATGTAACCAGTCATTAGTGGTGTATAATAACATCCAGCAAGCTCAGACGATGTGTCACAGCAAAGGGTCTCATTGATGCCCCGTGTAAGGACATCGGCTCTCACCAAGAATGGAGTCTCGTACATCATAGAATGGCATTCAGTGTCGACCACTCTTGATGCTGCGGGCAAGCATGCGATGGGATGGCAAAGAAAAAACACTGAAAATTATATGAGAAGAAATTGGATTGTCAACCCGTGGGTTGGCTATGACTTCTATAGATTAAAAAAATAAAACAAAACAAAAACTATTACTTTCTAAAATTGGAAAAAAAATGAACACATTTTTTCATAGTATAAATTGTGTTCTATATATTATACATTGTTATGTTTAGACATATTGTGCGTATTTGAGCGTAATATTTAGGGCAAATTCCTTAGTGTCAAAATGGAAAGATTCATTATGACAATGGTAGCAAATCTTGGCCATGGGGTTGTTTAGGACAGTGGTTAGCACTGCAACCTCCCAGCCCACCCAAGTCCTTTTAGTGTGGAGTTTATGTGGTGGTTGTGAAACGAACCGGACGTTGCTGCAAATACATTTTGAATACACAACGCGATGGTGGTGGGATGTGCAGCCTATTGGTTGGTTCAATCATTGTGTACTGGGATGCTCTGATTGCTTTAACAAACAGTGACATTGTCGTTCTGTTTAAGTGGCAAGTGGGAAAAATTGTATAATGATACTTGTTGTCTTCAAAAAAGGTTTTCATATTGAAAACGTGTTAATATCGAGCGGTTTAGCATAGGTCATCTTTGTGATGTGAAATGGATGTAATTATGTTTTGTTTTTGTTTTTTTCATTCACATTCTTTCATTTGAAAAGATGGCACCATATTTGTCAAGATTTCAGGGTGCAACTCATTTCTAGACAATTTTGATAGCATTAGAATTCTTAAATTGTGGGTAATTTCAGTCATCTGCCCACTGAAGTTAAACATGCAACACCTTTAAAAAAAAAAGAAAAAAGAAGAAGAGCACAATGAACGCCACAGTAGCAGCTCAATCTGACTCGGAAAGTTGCGAGTTCGCTTCCCCTCGCCGACAGCATTCGTGCATGTGTCCTCCCCCTGCTTCACCCCTTTCCGGCTAATACTCAATAAAAGCTGAAAATGGTCCGAGTGGGTCGCAAAATATACATTAAAAGAAACACAGAACAATGTTCAAGCATTGTTCTCCCACTTGAGTCAAATCAAACACAGATTATATTGTGTTACCCCACACCCGTTAAACACACAAAAACAGGCAGCATTGGCCGCAGCTTCCAGATATTTATTGTTCTCTAACGCCGGCTCTTTCTGCTGCTGAAAATGCTGGCAAAGTCCAGCCTCGGCCCCCACCCGCCCGTGGCCTCGTACCTTGACATTCCGAGTTCTAAAGTGGCTCAAGTTGCATGTGTGCTTGGTAGAGAGTTCTATGCAACCACCAGGGGTTGTGCGCTGCGCTCAGTGTTCTGGCTTAGCGAGCTGCCTCGCTAATCCACGGAGCAAAGGCATCAACGCCAAGTCAAACTCAATTTCCATCTAGTGCAGAAATCTATGCCTGAACTCCGCGTAAAAGAATATAGGAAAAGGAAAGAGAGAGGGTACATTGTTGGGAGAAGCCGGGCACTTCCTGCAGAGTTCACAAAATGTGGCTGTTACTGGCAGTAGTTTTCTTGAGAAAAAAAAAAAAAAACGGCTAACACTGTCCACCATTTTCTCTGTCTCCACCTCTCTCTCTCCGGAACTTTCTCTTTCCCTCACTTTTCCTTTCAAACTCACATCTCTTCTCGCTTGTTTCTCTTTCATATATCTTTTTCTCCTTTGCCCTTCATCTTTCCCTGTGTCTTCCTCTCCCTTTTTCTGCAATCTCTGTCTATACTGCAGCCCCTCTCCCATGCTTTGTTCACCTCTCCACCTCACTCTTTCCTTCACTTTTCTGTCACACTCTCATTTCCCTATTTTTAATCCCTCACTGTCTCGCCTCCACTGCCTATCATTTCCCAAGTCTTTTTCTGCTCTGTCCCTTTTCTGCAGCCAGTCTCTTCCCCTCTTCAATGCTTTGTTCATCTCTTCAGCTCTCACTAGCTCGCTTCACTTTCCCCTCTTACTCTTCTTTTCTCTCTTTTTCGTCCCTCTCTCTCTCCCTCACTATCCATCATTTCTCAAGTCTTCCTTTCCACCATTGTCTCTCCTTTTCTGCTTTGTCCATCTTGCAGCCAGTCTCTTCCACCCCTCTCACTCGACACCCCTTTCTTTACTTCATACTTACTCTCCGCTTTTCTATCCCTTTCGTCCCTCACCCACTCTCCATTGCTGCTCCTGTGTCTCCTCGTTCTTCTCTCTTTGTCTATCTCACAACCTGTCTCTTCCCTCCTGCAAGCCTTAGTTCACTCCTTCCGTTCTCTGCCTCCTCAGCCATGTCCTACAAGCTGCCATCGGCAGCGCCGCTGTGACTAGGGACGCCCGGCTGTGAGCGGCACGATGATGACACCGATGATGGTGCCGACCGTGCGCCACCCCTGGCGAAGATGAAACACATCCAGAGGTAAGTGTGATAGAGATAATAACCACAGACCTTGTGCGTGCCCTAAACCAGGCACGTTGAACCTTTCTCCGGGACCTCCTGCAGACACAGTGTTGCACAAGAAACCCAAGGGCCAAAAAAGTTCACAAATCCATACGTGTAGAGAGACATTCTTCCTCTGCATTTAACCCATCGAATCTCCCCCACCCCCAACTCCTCTCAGGTGCTACAGGGCCTTGCCCATTATGACCACCAAATTTCAAAACGGTTTCTTTCCTTGTGCAGTGATGTTATTGAACAACGAAACTTGTAACTACTTGGGAACTTGTTGTAGTCCAATATGCCCATCATCACTAATCTTTATCACTTCATTTCCTTGTTCAATTCAATTATCATTATTATTACTATTACGTATTCATCTGAGTGTTTGCTATGTCCGCATCCAAATATTATGTGTGTGTATATTTCTGCCGAAAAATTACGTCTTGAATATGTTCCATTTGTAGTTTTGCAAGACTTATTATAATAGTCAAAGGCACTCCGTGCTTAACTCTTTCTCTACTCTAGTCTTTTTCTAGTCTGGCAAGCCAGAACCAACTAATCGTCCATGCATCGCACGCAAGGAGAACGAACACTGGTTCTGGTGTCGAGTGTATCAAAGAAGGGTGTTGTGGAGGAGAGGAGTATTATTAATTTTTAAAATCAAAGTTATCCAATCACAGCACAGTAGGCGGAGCAAGTGGCGTGGGCGTATGACGCTAGAGAGCCTGCCTCAACGAGGCTCTGATTGGCCGGTTGCCGAGCACCCGATAATCTGATTTGTTGGACTCGCTCGATCCAATGTTCGTTCTATTCGCATGCGGTGCATGGACAATTAGTTGGTTCTGGTTTGCCAGACTAGTCTTTTTCGCCATCTTTCACACAGTCCTCCACTGTCTTCATCGCATGACGGAGCTTCCCAAATGTATATAAATATCACGTATCACCACCCTCTAACCTGACACCCCCCACCCTTCAACCCGACCACCCCCTCACCCTCTCACCTCTATCGCACATCGGAGAGGCGCAAGTGTCAGCGAACATACGCCCACACATAGACAGGGGAATACACATTGGGGGTCCATGTTGACAGCAACAGAGTATCAAGATCAACGTGCTGCAAAGTTGCAACTGCCATTCAGGCATCAAGAAAACACTTTCAGCATTCCAAAAATAAGAACGAGCTTTACTTTGCCACGTTGCAATTGCAAGCAGGAAGCACATGGAACTAGGCATATGCAGTCATCCCAACAGCTGAAGATATACACCCGAAATCCGGAGTAAATACAATCATCCGCTCAGAAATTATGGAGCGAACAAAAATTTGACCATCTTGAGTGTTTGCCTCCAAAATCAAATTAGTTCATGAACCTACCCTAGGGCATTAACACAACAATCTGGGATAAATCACTCCATTAATTCAGAAGTTATTGCCTTAACATGATGAACTCTGTGCAGCGGCGGCACACACAAAACCATTAAATCCCTGACTCTCTGTATTTTAGGGATATAATTAGGATTCAGACATAGTATGCACTCTGCTGAACATGAAGTAATAATAATACTACTAATAAAAATAAGAGGATTTTTTTCATATTTTTTGTTCAATTTTGAGTTTGGCTTGCCTTTGTGTATAATCGCTTGCATATTGCTTGCTTATACAAACATAGCGAATAACGCCATTTTTGATTCTAAGACACTTTCGGTCCCATCGGAAGGCTGCAACAAAAATGCAGATGCAGATACAATGCAATGTATTATCTACTGCATTTCGCCATTCCACAGGATAAAAAGGTTAAACGTGACACATATGAGTCAAGACATTATTTCAACAACAGCGTGGGAGCGTACACCATACCTGATCCGACTTGTTATCAGACTCCACGGGTTTCTACCCTCAAATCATTCTGCAAAAATGAAGAGATTCCCCATCTTGTCCAGACCAAACACTTGGATTTATATCCTTAGCATGACACACACACACACTCACACATACACAACCCCACACACACACACGTCATAGCTTACAGGAAGAACGCAGCTTCCAGCGGTGCATTTCCAGTCATGTTTAATGACTGGATGGCGGTGGCCTGGTGGGCTGAATGCTGGTCTTGTTCCTCTCACACAACATCATAAAACATCACCACCAACATGATGAAACCCGCAGATAACCCACTAGCTCCCCCCAGGCTGCCTCCCCAACAGCACCTGCTGGTATACCGGTGGGACTGTATAGAATTGGCAATATAATGCACACTTTTTTGGGGGGAAATTGTTAAACAAAGTTTAACAAAGTATTTTTTTTCCACTCCTTTACAGAGCTACTGCTGGACCTAAGATCTCCTGGAGTTTTTATTGTCATTTGAAAAAAAATGTCATTTTTATTTAATATTATAAAACATTGCTAGACTGCTAGCTGTTCAAAAATACAGAGATACTTTACAATATATCATATAAGCTTTATTCGTCAGTGGTGCTGAAATCTGTCTTGCTAGCAGTCGTTGTATGCAACAGAAAACATGTATTACACACGTTTGGGATACCCCTATGTTCCGAAATCCTTATGTTCCGAAATCGCTATTAAATTGCTATTTTCAGAAAAAAGTATGGGTCAAGAGCCACAATTTGGCTGAAATTAGGGATTTTGGAATTTAGGGGTGTAACCCACACATTGACATGACACATTGAAACTCATCATATTTACATATAGTAAAGTAGACATATGGTCGAGATCACTTGTCCCCCACCCTGGCTATTTCCAGTTTAGCTCCTCGTTGATCATCAAAGTTGATACTCAACGGACAAGGGACAAGGGACTTTTTTTTTGCTCTGACCTCCGAAATGTGGTACCTCGTATTTCATTCCTGAAATACAACCTTTATTCATATACACAATACGATTCAAAATGGAATCAGACCGTGCACACGGCTGTCATTAGATTGTTTGAATCTTGAATCTTTCCCCTCACCAACACAAGTATGTTGCAGGTCTGCTTCCCTGCTCTCTCATCCCGTTTCACTCTAACCCTGTAAATAAGATGCACGCAGAGCCGTGAGATCGCTTCCCCTTGCGGCCTTATACTGCACGTCCGTTAGTCCCCACTCTCTTGTCCCCCGCTCTCTTGTTCCCCTTTCACACTGACGCTGTCAGTAAAATGAGAAAAATTATGCTTGCGTCAAAAAACGTACTAAAAAAAAAGGATCATTTGGATAATGGACATTCAAGCTCTGTTGAAACTTGCGTGGCATTGAAACAGTGTTTGAGTGAAATAAGAATGTCTATCTAAATAGGGATTACCTCATCAAAACTGAATTTGAAAAGGGTTTCAAATGGAGTCACAGTAGGTTTACCATGCCAGAAAAAGGACATACCAGTCGACCAGACGCACACTCACCATCACACAAACACACACATGCCAACACAGTTACCACACACTCCTTCCAATACCCAATAAAAAGTCCATCTATAGAGCGCTCTCGTAGCCAGATGCCCTCCTCAGCTGTGATTATACGCCAAAGGACGCATCTCCATCCCAGACATGGAGCCGCAATACCCTTAAATTGATTGGCTGTCAGCAACCACACCACAGATTGATTGTGTCACTTATTTTGCTTAGTTACACACACAAACACAAGATATATTTCCCCCACACACACGCCCAACAAAAGTCATATCTTTTGTATTACGTTGACAATCAAAACAATTGATACAATTCATAAGAGACAGACACACAAACACACCCAGCTTCAAAAACAATATAGCAGGGAGTTGTGTTGACGGAAAAAGATAAATAGAAAATTAGAAGAGAGGCAGAGAGATCAAAACAGTGCAGAAGGGTGCAGGTGGGAAGAGAGGAGGCCGGGGAGAGAGAGAAGTAGGGAGGAGTGTTAAGGGGAAAGATATGGAGAGATTAGATAAGCAGAAGGAGACATTGCGCGAGCAGGGGAGAGGGAGAGTATGTGGAAAAAAAATTGATGAAATACAGAGAGAGAGACATGGACGGATCTGTGATCAATGGAGCCTTGCCTTGTTGGATTAGATGACTGTGCGTACAGGCTACTGCTTTGAATCCAAATAGCCATTGATTGCCCCAAATCGACTGCTCAGCGGCAATGCGGGGAGCTGGGACTTCTGATTCCTCCAATTGGGGCCATACTTTCAACTGAACGCACAACTAATTTACAGTTGAAATATTCTCACAAAAAATGTTGCTGCTTGTGGAGGGAACTGTGGATCCTGATCCCAACATGTTAGTCATGGCCAGAGATGTCGAGTCCAGTTTCAGGAAGTCCTGCCATGTTTTGATTTTACCTATGCACAGCAGACAGGCCAAGACCAGCTGATCTTAATTAGTGCAGCTCTTCAGTGAGGTGCATTAGGTTCATAGTTATTATCATTCAAAAGATGGCATTTTACAATAACGACAATTGCTTTGTGCCGGAGGGAACAGGGAGTTGATCAGCCACCTGGATTTATATATACTTGACGTTAAAGGTTCAAGTATAACCAAAATTAAAAATGTTTTAAAGGTTTACCTTCTTGGTCGAAACAAATTTGTGATATGGGTTGTTACTCCAGAAGCTAGACAATTTCTTTTGTTTTTCGCCACTAGAGGGCAGGGAGGGAAAATGGAAGAGGATAATGTAACTCTACTACCCACTGGTCAAGCCTCAAGCCGTGCTATTGATGAAGTGATTGATTTCATTGAGACCTTTTTAAACAACAGTAAGCCCATCAATAATATCCTTCCGATGTTATTGACTGACTGTCCCAATAGGACACCTCCAACCTTTGCGATTGGATTAACTGTCACGCACAGATGTTGCGCATAGCTGGAAGAGGCAGGGTGGGGGTGGGGGGAGCTGATCTGCAGAAATGTCAGTGAGGGGGAAGCGAACTCACGGCGCTGCGTGTGTTGTGGCCTAAGCCACAGGAACGAGAGTTTATCATGTATGCAGCAGCCTACAAGGGACTGCATGAATTTTTGCTTTCTGGAATTGGTTTTGGCATCTGTGGTTAATATGAAAATGTTAAATGTATGCGTTTGTGTCATACATGCACTAACAATAAAGATTTTGTGACTTTTCTATATGAACCTTGAACCTTTGGAATGAGAGCCGACAGAACAGAACATCTCACATTGTTACTAATACACACCCCAGAGTGGTGGATCAAACACTTGTATAATCGCACGACTACATGAAGATGACGCGTCCTTGGGAGCGCTTGGTCTGTAATGAGCTGCTTTTTGGGTGTGCTGTAAGGATTACTCTATAATCCCTAATAACTCTGGACCAACCTCCCTGTGATAGACATGCCGTCATTGAAAAGAAATCTGTTAACACTAATGCAATTACCCTTCTCAAAAAAGGGCTCTTCTCATTTGTAATTGCTGTTGTATTCATACAGGAATTAGTGTGCTGTCACATTGAAATATGAACATTGTGTGTTTCCATCAAAACTTGTTGACACTTGTAATGGCAATCAGAAGTAGTGAAAATGCCATGTGAGTTGATGAGAAGGGGATTGTGTCTGTAGACCGAAAAGGCTTTAGACCGAAGGTTATATAGACCGACGTTTCTAACACTAACGCTAACCTAGCCCTAACCCCCAACCCAGGGCGAAAGTGAGGGATAGAGAGTGGGGAGTGGCTGGCGACGTACCGCTGTGCGGTGGCATTTGGCTTTGTGAACCTTCGGTCTACAGGTCGGACACCAATGAGAAGAGACGTGGCAGTGTCAAACAACGCAAGGCGTCCAGAGTCAAACCCACTGCTATGAATACAATTTATTTTGTCTTTTCCTTCCAACTATCAAAAAACACCAGTTGCTTACATGCAACAATCAAATAGTAGTTATTTGCTTTGAGGAAGCAATATAGGAGTGAATACTAAGGTTCGGTGTGTTGGACAGAGTCTCTCACCAGGTTCCCAGACACAGTTTTGTTACTTTGACCTTAAACTTAAGGTCAAACTAGGTAATGTTAGCCCTCCCAGGCTAACATTACCTGGGGAGTGATTTTGTCCTTGCACCATCCGAGTGTACAAGCAAGCCTTTTGAGGAAAGCAGTGTCCAATACGGCTGCAGCTGTGCTAATGAGGATTGCAACCAGGTGTGGAGGAGCAGTCTGTGGCTGAGCCTGCTGTTCCTGTGCCGTCTGTGGATAAGCGGCAAACAACAATTAAGTAGCCATTGACCGAGGTTGAGATGTTTCAAGTGGTTTATTTAGAGAAAAGCCAATTTTTAAGGTCAACTATGTCCATGGAGTTAATTGCTGAAAACATTTTCTGAAAGGTGGAGTGCGTGGCTCCAACCATGTGGTCAAGGAGTCTTTCTGCAAGAGCTGAATGTACAGGAGCAGGTAATTAATTGCCAGGCCATTCTGAACCGAAACATATGTAACGCAGGACGGCAGGAACGATCAAAGAGTCCCGTAGAGATAAAAAGCTTGAGGAGATTCTGCCTCATTGCCAATTTCGCTTTTAGTGTCAAGAAAATCTGCTTCCCCCTGAGCACCGAGGTCGTGGGTTCGAGCTCTCCCAGACGTTGATGAAGAATCTGATATGGAATTGTTGAAAGTACTTGCATATTAGTCAAATGTGCTTAGACAATCCCTTTTCTCGTCCGTGAAAGCAGAAAAAGATCTGTGTGGATTATTCTGGAGCACTACTTGTGGCAGTGTCAAAAGGCCATGTCTTTGTTGCAAAAATGTGATGCGGCCTTTGATGTTTTCCAGAAGTAGAAAATAAGGTTACAGAGGAAGATTGAATTCTTGAAGTGCTGCCAGTCAGCTTCTGAAAATGTGTGCGCATGTGTGTGTTTGGCCGATTTTGCCACAACTATACTTAATAGAACATATATTTTATTGTTCCCGCTGCACATCACTTCCAAATAAGCATGATTGCTGGCAGAGTTAAAAAATAAATAAATAATTTGAAAAAAAAATCTTAGCTTTGTTTTCAGGGATACACCTTTAGCAGTCGGGATGACTGCAAAGGCCTAGTTTCAACATATTATATGTGATTTTCCTTTAACATCAAATATACACACCCACACACACAAAGTAGTTAAACACCCCAGCCTGATAGTTCTGTCTGGTGGAGAACACCCGGCCCACTGCTTCCATTCATTTGGGTCTGTTTAGGGGTATTTTCGGCATCAGCTGAAGCGTTGAAAATAGAAAAAAAAAAATGCACACCTCCGGCACAGAATGACGCTGGCTATCAGCAGTTCAGCGCAGGTTATTTGTGGAGTGCTAGATGTGTTTCGGTACTTGAAACCCAAGTGGACAGCGGGACTCCGATGGTGGGACATAAGCTCTCGCCCACGTCTGCACGAGTGTCACTTAGAAAGGGGAGGGGGGGACGAGGGAGGG